>CM076582.1:1224734692-1224985324 GCA_034641835.2 Pinus albicaulis | reverse complement strand
GCCGAGGACAATCCGAGGCCAAAAATGATGGAGAAAAGTGTAGGGGAGGTGGAATGAAGGTGTACTTAAATGGATGGAAGGTGGCCAACCCATTGGTCAAGCTCAAAACCTCTTCCAAAGCCTGTCTTGCACTTCTAGGGTGTAGAAATTATATAACTTATGTGTTATATTTCCAAGATTCTCCCGATCTCACACTATTTTAACTTCATGCAAAATACAAAATCTATTCCACCATTGATCATTTGCGGAAATTAAATCAAGATTGTAATGCACACATGAAACAATAAAAATTCACACACATTAACACAACTGTTTAACGGGAAAGCCTGAAGCTAAAAACCCCAACTATCTGTATATAATATATGTCATATAAATCATGTAACAATCCTCATAAAAAGCTGATCATATCAAGATCTCAGTACAATACAATTGCTACACACTAATCAGACTCGATCTTGCAAATCCATGCACCGATCTCTGCCACCTACTAGCCTGCCTCTACTGTGCAAATTTTGCTGAAGAATGGCTCTGAATGAGTTTTAAAACCTCCAATATTGACTGCACAATCCTCATTGGAATCTCCACTGAGTGTTGGATGCAATCAATGCATCACTATGGTCACAACTGATAGTCACACTTGCTCTTTCACCTATCTCTCCACTGGTCTCCATTGAAACTACCATGCACTGTAGTTAACTGATGTATTCTTCAGTTTATTAATGAGTTATTATTTAGTGAATTAATTAACTAATTAATTCACACCACTCTCAATAGTGTATCAATCAGTTAGACTAGATATAACTAGCTCAACTGAGTCTAACCGAGTTAAACTGAATACAACTCCACCAACTACTTCTCCAACTCCACCAAAATTTGTCACATGAGTTCTAACTGAAGTCATCCATGCATTAGCTCGATTAAACCCCCAGGAATAGCGTAATTCCTTCTGTCAGCTGTCGTGCCACATCTCTGCACTTAACTGAAGTGCTCCAAGAGAATAAGATAATGTTTAGAGTCCAAAATGAATCTCTAGGATGATCTGAAAAGAAGTATTGAAGACCTGGCACAAATATGTTGAAGAAATTGAAGAAATCTGGGTAAGTTCATAGATCTGGTCTGTTCTGCAAAGTTTATCTTTTATAGATCTATACGCAGGTTCATTTCATAAAAAGCGCGTGTATACGCGGATCTATTTAAACAAAGGCGTGTATGGGCAGTTAGGGTTGTTTCGAAAAATGCACAGATGTATATGCGGGTTCACTTCATGAAAAGCGCGTATATACGTGGGTCTGATTAAATAAAATCGTGTATGGTATCTGATCTAATGGTTGCTCAAGGTTGAATGTGTTTCTGCATATCTATTCTGAAGTCTGGGTTATCTCTAATATTCTGGTTACAGTGGTTTCACTGTTCTGTTGGAAGCAATGGTCAAAGTATGTTTGTTGATAAGTGAAGGGTTGTGTTGAAGCTGTTTGATCCAGTTTGAAAATTGATGAAAAGTGGTGTGCAGTGGTGCTGAGGGTCGAAGCCTTCAGTAAGGGGGTAGTAGCTCCCTTCCAGTGATAGCTGGTAAACGAGAGTAGGGGGTAGTTGCTCCCTTCCAGAAGAGGCTGGTAAACGAGAGAAGGTTGTAGCCTTCTGCAGGTGGGTGCCTGCGTGCTGGTATGAGTCTGCGCCAGTACATGGTTGTAAGATTTTTTCTTTATAATAAAATATTGAAGGCCGAGACAACGACAGCGGTGGTTTTCTCCCGAATTGGGTTTCCACCTAAAATCCTGGTGTTCATATGTGATGCTTATGTGTATTGATTTATTCTGTTCTTACTGCACATGTCTACTTCTTACTGAACATCTAATGGATGAATGATGCAATAATTTAAGATAAGAATTATCTGCATAATAAGAGATCTGAGCATACGCGAGTTTCCTTAAGGATATCCGTGTATATATGCTAGTTTTGTTCTGTAAAGTAGCGTATGGGTTTTTAAGAAAAGAAAAGTAAAAATTTGACTGACAGATCAAGATACTGATTCACCCCCCCCTCTCAGTATCTTTCCCAACAATTGGTATCAGAGCAGGTCCTTCTGAAAAAGCTTATCCGCTAGAAGGAAGATCAAGAAAGATGAGCAATCAAGAGGGATTAGCATCTATCAGGCCTCCGCTCTTTAACGGAAACAATTTAATCTTATGGAAAACAAGGATGAGATGTTATCTTCAGTCTTTGGGAGCAGATGTATGGGCCATTGTTGAAGGAGGATATCAATATCCAGCCGTAGTACCAACAGATTCAACAGAAAAGAAGAATTATGAAACAAATGCAAAGGCGGTCAATGCTCTATTGGGAAGTCTAACTGAATCCAAATTTTTCAAAGTCATGTAGCTGAATACAGCAAAGGAAATATGGGACAAAATCATTCTAAGTTATGAAGGTGATGCAAAGGTAAAAGGTGCAAAACTCCAAACTCTCAGAATTGAATATGAAAATTTAAAGATGCATAGTAATGAGAGTATTGCCAGTTTATTTTTACGTCTTGATGATGTTGTAAATCGTATGAGAAATCTAGGAGAAACGATAGCCGAATGTACTTTGGTTGAGAAAATTTTTAGATCACTAACGACAAAATTTGAATCAAAAGTTTCTGCTCTTGAAGAAAAACAGGATCTTCAAAATCTTACTGTGGTGCAACTTCATGGCATACTGACTGCCTATGAAATGAGAAGAGGAGGACCATCTGAAGTCAAAGAAGCCGTATTTAGAGCTTCTACAAAAGGAAAAGAAGTACAAGAAGCATAAGGATCACGATATATCTCAGAAGAAGATGAGGTTAATTTTGTAAAGAAAATTCAACTTGGCACAGGATGGTTCATAGGTAAGCTTCCTTTCAAATGTTTTGATTGTGGAAGAGTTGGTCATTATGCTGCTAAGTGTCCTTATAAAGAAACATTTGCAAAATGGAAGGAAGTAGCAAGAAGGAATAAGAACCAGTCTAGCACTAGAAAAAGTTACTATACTCATGAAGATAGTGATGGGTTCTCTGATAGTGAGGAAGAATGTGAACAAGATCTTAGACTTCTCATGGCATTTGAAAAAGATTCTAGAAAAGACAAGGATACTTTTATGGATGCTCTAGATGACAATGATTTTCTTGATGAAAACAATCAACTCAAAATATGCTTGGAAGAAATTAAAATAATCATAGAAACTCTGAAAAAGCAGAATGAAGAAGAGAAGAAACACAATGAGAAATTAGAATGTGAAGTAGTAAGTCTAAGAAAAGAACTTGAGAAAGTAAAGACACTGAATCTTAGATTTGCTAAAGGATCTGAAACCTTAGATGAGATTATCAAGGTTCAACATTCTCCTCTTATAAAGATAGGTCTTGGATATTCTGGAGAATCTTCTCAGGCTTCAGCACCAAATTATCTAAAAGCCGCTACAGCTAGTTTACAACATTCTGCCACTCAGCAAGGGAATAAAGAATCTTTACAGGTAAAGCATGATCATCTCAATTCAAAGAACACTAACAGGAATATCTTTCAAAGAAACACCAATCAACAGGAAAATTCGAGTAGAAGACTTCATGATCGCAGAAATTTCTTTTTTAATGGACAATGTTTCTCATGTCACAATTTTGGTCATAAAGTTGTTCAATGTGTTGCACATAAAACCATCATGACAAGAGAAGCAAGAAAGAAAAGGATTGATATTGAAACAAAGAAGAATACATATAACAACTTTTCTCCTCTTCTAAATGAAGTTGAATGTGCTTATTGCAATAACTTTGGCCATGAAGAATCTGAATGCAGGAGCAAAGTTCAGCCAAAAGAGCATCTTCCTTCAAAATCCAAGGTATGGAAAAATAAGGAATTAGAGGTTGAAAATTGTGGCATAGCGTTATTTGCAGAAGGTGAAGAAAATCAATGGTACATTGATAGCGTATGCTCAAGACACATGACAGGTGACAAAAACAAACTTCGTGCAAATAGTGCTCTAGAAAAGGAAAAGAAAGTTACTTTAGGAAATGATACTCCTGCTGTAATTAAAGAAAAAGGGTCTGTGTTTCTAAGAGAGAAGGTGAAGGCTAATGATGTCATGTATGTGGATGGACTAAGGCATAACCTGTTAAGTGTAAGTCAAATGTGTGATCAAGGAACTGAAGTTGTCTTTAGTTCAAAAGAATGTGTGGTTCGTGATCTTGATACAGGTAAAACAATTATAAAAGGAAAAAGAACTCCAAGCAACTTGTATGTATTGAAGAACTGCAAAGAACAATGTTACTTGAGTAAATCTTCAGAAAACTGGCTATGGCATAGAAGGTTGGGGCATCTAAGCTTCTCTCAAATCAACAAATCAAGTAGACTTAATGCTGTTCGTGGTCTTCCCAATATTACTCTACCAGAGAGTATCATATGCAAATCTTGCCAATTCGGTAAGCAGACCAGAGTACAATTTAATGCCAAAGAAGGATCATCAAGTAAGCCTCTTGAACTCATTCATACCGACATATGTGGACCTATGAGGAAAAAGTCACCACGTGGGGAAGAATACTATATCTTATTTATTGATGATTACTCTAGAATGTGTTGGATCGGGTTGATTAAACACAAAGATGAAGCATTTGAAAAATTTCAGATCTTCAAAGCATTGGTAGAAAATGAATTAGATCTAAAAATCAAGTGTCTTAGATATGATCGAGGAGGAGAATATACATCAAATGAATTCTTTGAATTTTGTGAACAGCATGGCATAAAGAGACAGTTCTCTGTAGCAGGCACTCCACAACAAAATGACATTACAGAAAGAATGAATAGAACAATTCAACAATTGGCTAGAGCTATGCTTGATGATTCCGAACACTTCGACACATTTTGGTAGAAGCAAGACATACAAATAAAGAAATATTCTTAACAAGGCACATGTTCTAAAAAGTGATAAAACTCCATATGAAATCCGGTATGGTAATCCTCCCACCGTGAAGCATTTGAGTTTTTGAAGCAAATGTTTACCTAAAAATAATGATGAAAAACTTGGCAAGTTTGAACCCGCAGCGTATGAAGGAATACTTCTTGGTTACTCCTCTATGAGTAGAGCTTATAAATGTTACAATAAAAGACTTCGAAAGATTGTTGAATGTATTGATGTTGTTATTGATGAGTCTCCTGCAGCCCCAAAAGAAGAAAAACAAACAAAAAATGAAGACGGTGGTGACTTATGTCCTTTTACATCAAATAGCAATGATATAGACAGTGAACCCAATGAAGAACCTGAAGATGATTTATCTGAAAAAGCTCCATCCAGATATGTTCAAAAGAATAATCCAGAATCTCAAATTTTGGGAGATAAGGGATCAGGTGTACAAACAAGAAGGACTCTTGTGGGATCTTCTAGCTATCTGGAATTTCTGTCCACTATTGAACCTCACAATGTCAATCAAGCTAGCAAAGATGAATGTTGGGTTCAAGCCATGAATGAAGAGTTGGATCAAATTGAAAAGAATCATACTTTGGAATTAGTACCATGACCTCATAACAAAAATGTCATTGGAACTAAATGGATATTCAAAAACAAGTTAAATGAGAATGGGGATGTGGTAAGAAACAAAGCTAGACTTGTTTGCAAGGGGTATACTCAACAAGAAGGTATAGACTTTGAAGAAACTTTTTTCCCCGTAGCTAGACTTGAAGCCATAAGAATGTTTCTTGCTTTTTCAAGCTTCCAACAAATCAAATTTTATCAAATGGATGTTAAATTTGCTTTTCTCAATGGTGATCTAGAAGAAGAAGTTTATATAGAACAACCAAAAGGATTCATTTTGGGAAATGATGAAAAAATTGTTTTTAGACTTAAAAAGGCTCTATATGGTCTCAAACAAGATCCAAGAGCATGGTAATATCGTCTTGACAAATATCTTCATCAACAAGGATTTTCAAAGGGGTCTGCTGATAGCAACTTATAAACAAAAACTGAAAATGATAAACTATTGATTGTGGTTGTATATGTTGATGATATCATTTTTGGAAGTATTGAAGAATCTATGATTTAGAAATTTTATTTGCTTCTCGTCATGCAAACAAAAATTTGAGATGTCTTTACTTGGGGAACTAACATTCTTTCTTAGCTTGCAAGTGCATCAAACTACAAATGGTATATCTTTGTCACAAGAAAAATATCTTAGGCAAATCTTGAAGAAGTATGGCATGGAAGATTGCAAACCTGTAAGTACACAAATGATAACCGGATGTAATCTCAGTTCTAATGATGATTCCCCCACGGTGAATCAACCAGAATACAGATCTATGATAGGAAGTCTACTTTATCTCACTGGGACAAGACCAGACATTATGCATGCAGTTGGGATTGTTGGACGATTCAAAGCTAATCCAAAAGAGTCTCACCTTCAGGCTGTGAAAAGAATATTCAAATATCTACAAGGAACTCAAGACTTTGGACTATGGTATCCAAAGAATGTTGATCTTACTCTTCATGCATACACTGATGCAGATTGGGCTGGAAGTGTTGATGATCGGAAAAGCACTAGTGGTGGTGAATTCTATATGGGGCCTCGGTTAGTATCTTGGTTCAGCAAGAAGCAAAATCAGCTGTCTTTGGTCAAGGCCGTAAGGAGAATATGTGGTCAAGAAGACTGTACCTAACTTTTGGATGATGCAAACCTTGCAAGATTTTCAAATCAAATGTACACCTCCTATTTCCATTATGTGTGATAATACAAGAGCCATCAGTATCTCAAAGAATCTTGTTATGCATTCCAAGACCAAGCACATTCCCATAAAGTATCATTTCTTACGTGAATAAGTGCTTGAACAAAAGGTGAAGTTGGAATATGTTCCCTTCAAAGAACAAGTTGCCGATATATTTACCAAACCTCTGCCCAGGGAAGCATTCGAATATCTCAGACAAAAGCTGGGAGTAGTCTCTGCCATGCAAAGGATCAGATCTGATTAAAATTCTGAAGATTAATTTGGATACGCGGGTTTCTTGAAACACAGTCGCGTATGTACACCGAAGTATACACGTAAAATCACGTATGGTTAGTTGCCCACGTATGGTTAGTTGCCGACAAATTTTGTTTTGGCCGCATTTTTTTTAGCATGCCCGCAAGATCGTTTGGTATCTCTCGGCGCCGTATGGTATCGATATTGCAAAGATACCTTGATGATTGGTTGTTGAAAGTATTCAGGGGGAGCAATGTATGATGATTCCCATGGTTGATTTTGGTAATTCTGGTTATGTTTATTTCTGACAGTGCATCTGGCGTGACAAAAGAAGACAGGTACAGGTGGTACAGTTTCAGGGGGGAGAAGAAGTGAAATTTTCAGTTTTTCACTTTCAATACGCAGGTTTTATGAAGAAAAGTTGCGTATACACGCGAGTTCCAATGGAGACAGAAGCATATGCTTTTCCTTTAAGGAAAACAGTGAGATGGCTCAAGAACAAGGGCACAGTTTCAGGGGGAGCATTAGCCTTGCTGAGTGTAATGCATTGTTGCGCATGATGATTCTGCGAAATTTGATCTTTTCTATATCTTTTGTATAGGTCATAAAAAGTCATATTTGTAATTTGGATGAAAACGTCATGATGACCTATGATGTAAACTTGTAATATTCAAACATGTAAGGACTATTTAAATGTGTAAACCCACTTGGTTGGGTACTTGAGTCTCATATGTAAATCCACTTGGTTGGATATTTGATGTAAGTATGAGTCTTTGGTGATAGGAAGGTTACAGAGTCATGTACTTCATTGAAAAATATGTTTTCAAAGATGAATTCAGGGGAGAAGGGTAACTGGGTTATGCAATATACCGCATCTACAACGCTCTTCTATCTACAAGAGGAGAAAACAACCTTTTGTCGGTTTTGATCCGCCCTTTGCCCTTGATGTCAAAGGGGGAGAGTGACATGGTGTTTGAATAAGGGGAGAATATCATTATGCTTAATGTATCTATCTGTTGTGGTCAAACACTATCATGGTTGCCATCAAGTCCAAAGGGGGAGATTGTTGGCAATATGATGCAGAGTGTTGTCCTTGATGGCAACCACTTGATGAAGATGATGGCAACATACTTGATGAAGTTGTTCTGGAAAGAATCGACTTGATGAGTTGCAACCTATGTGTGTCAAATATGTACAAAAAGGATGTATCAAAAACTTACCATGAGGCGAAGAAAGAAACTTCAGAAAGGGCCAGAGCAATGATGAATAATTCATGTGACTATGCATACGCGAGTTTGTTTAGGCAAAGTAGCGTATGTACGTGGAAAAGTACGTGCTAAGTCGCGTATTCCTAATTGCGCTCTAAATGTGTAAAACCAGGGGTTACTACCATGGTATTGACCCATTGTATTGAGCGCTTGATTATCTATTTGGTCCCGTCCAGGAATACCATCGGAAGTGGTGTGGTTTTGACTCATGGTATTGATAAAGGCTAAACTTATATAAGGAGAAGAAGATCATTGTAAAAAAGCGTGCAAGTGTCTGGGCTTTAATGGAAACTTCACTCTGAAGTTTATCTGTATGGTTGAACTCTGTTCTTAATCGATAGATCTGAATCCATGATGCACCTATGAATATGATGAAGGTTCAAAATCTCTAGATCTGGAAATGATGAATCTGTAGGATGATCTGAAAACAAGTATTGAAGACCTGGCGCAAATCTGTTGAAGAAATTGAAGAAATCTGGGTAAGTTCATAGATCTGGTTTGTTCTGCAAAGTTTATATTTTATAGATCTATACGCAGGTTCATTTCATAAAAAGCGCGTGTATACTCAGATCTATTTAAACAAAGGCGCGTATGGGCAGTTAGGGTTGTTTTGAAAAATGCACAGATGTATACGCGGGTTCGCTTCATGAAAAGCGCGTATATACGCGGGTCTGATTAAATAAAAACATGTATGGTATCTGATCTAATGGTTGCTCAAGGTTGAATGTGTTTCTGCATATCTATTCTGAAGTCTGGGTTATCTCTGATATTCTGGTTACAGTGGTTTCACTGTTCTGTTGGAAGCAATGGTCAAAGTATGTTTGTTGATAAGTGAAGGGTTGTGTTGAAGCTGTTTGATCCAGTTTGAAAATTGATGAAAAGTGGTTTGCAGTGGTGCTGAGGGTCGAAGCCTTCAGTAAGGGGGTAGTAGCTCCCTTCCAGTGATAGCTGGTAAACGAGAGTAGGGGGTAGTTGCTCCCTTCCAGAAGAGGCTGGTAAACGAGAGAAGGTTGTAGCCTTCTGCAGGTGGGTGCCTGTGTGCTGGTATGAGTCTGCGCCAGTACATGGTTGTAAGATGTTTTATTTATAATAAAATATTGAAGGCTGAGACAACGGCAGCGGTGGTTTTCTCCCGAATTGGGTTTCCACCTAAAATCCTGGTGTTCATATGTGATGCTTATGTGTATTGATTTATTCTGTTCTTATTGCACATGTCTACTGCTTACTGAACACCTAATGGATGAATGATGCAATAATTTAAGATAAGAATTATCTGCATAATAAGAGATCTGAGCATACGCGAGTTTCCTTAAGGATATCCGCGTATATACACTAGTTTTGTTCTGTAAAGTAGCGTATGGGTTTTTAAGAAAAGAAAAGTAAAATTTTTATTGACAGATCAAGATACTGATTCACCCCCCCCTCTCAGTTTCTTTCCCAATAATTGGTATCAGAGCAGGTCCTTCTGAAAAAGCTTAGCCGCTAGAAGGAAGATCAAGCAAGATGAGCAATCAAGAGGGATTAGCATCTATCAGGCCTCCGCTCTTTAACAGAAACAATTTAATCTTCTGGAAAACAAGGATGACATCTTATTTTCAGTCTCTGGGAGCAGATGTATGGGCCATTTTTTAAGGAGGATATCAATATCCAGCCGCAGTACCAACAGATTCAATGGAAAAGAAGAATTATGAAACAAATGCAAAGGCGGTCAATGCTCTATTGAGAAGTCTAATTGAATCCGAATTTGTCAAAGTCATGCCACTGAATACAACAAAGGAAATATGGGACAAAATCATTCTAAGTTATGAAGGTGATGCAAAGGTAAAAGGTGCAAAACTCCAAACTCTCAGAATTAAATATGAAAATTTAAAGATGCATAGTAATGAGAGTATTGCCAGTTTATTTTTATGTCTTGACGATGTTGTAAATCGTATGAGAAATCTGGAAGAAACCATAGCTGAATCTACTTTGGTTGAGAAAATTTTAAGATCACTAACGGAAAAATTTGAATCAAAAGTTTCTGCTCTTGAAGAAAAACAGGATCTTCAAAAGCTTACTGTGGTGCAACTTCATGGCATACTGACTGCTTATGAAATGAGAAGAGGAGGACCATCTGAAGTCAAAGAAGTCGTCTTTAGAGCTTCTACAAAAGGAAAAGAAGTACAAGAAGCAAAAGGATCAGGATATATCTCAGAAGAAGATGAGGTTAATTTTGTAAAGAAACTTCAACTTGGCACAGGACGGTTCAGAGGTAAGCTTCCTTTCAAATGTTTTGATTGTGGAAGAGTTGGTCATTATGCTGCTAAGTGTCCTTATAAAGAAACATCTGCAAAAGGGAAGGAAGTAGCAAGAAGGAATAAGAACCGGTCTAGCACTAGAAAAAGTTACTATACTCATGAAGATAGTGATGGGTTCTCTGATAGCGATGAAGAATGTGAACAAGATCTTAGACTTCTCATGGCATTTGAAAAAGATTCTAGAAAAGACAAGGATACTTTTATGGATGCTCTAGATGACAATGATTTTCTTGATGAAATCAATAAACTCAAAATATGCTTGGAAGAAAGTAAAATAATCATAGAAACTCTGAAAAAGCAGAATGAAGAAGAGAAGAAACACAATGAGAAATTAGAATGTGAAGTAATAAGTTTAAGAAAAGAACTTGAGAAAGTAAAGACTCGGAATCTTAGATTTGCTAAAGGATCTGAAACCTTAGATGAGATTATCAAGGTTCAACATTCTCCTCTTATAAAGACAGGTCTTGGATATTCTAGAGAATCTTCTCAGGCTTCAGCACCAAATTATCTAAAAGCCGCTACATCTGGTTTACAACATTCTGCTACTCAGCAAGGGAATAAATAATCTTTACAGGTAAAGCATGATCATCTCAATTCAAAGAACACTAACAGGAATATCTTTCAAAGAAACACCAATCAACAGGTAAATTCGAGTAGAAGACTTCATGATCGCAGAAATTTCTTTTTTAATGGACAATGTTTCTCATGTCACAATTTTGGTCATAAATTTGTTCAATGTGTTGCATATAAAACCATCATGACAAGAGAAGCAAGAAAGAAAAGGATTGATATTGAAACAAAGAAGAATACATATAACAACTTTTCTCCTCTTCTAAATGAAGTTGAATGTGCTTATTGCAATAACTTTGGCCATGAAGAATCTGAATGCAGGAGAAAAGTTCAGCCAAAAGAGCATCTTCCTTCAAAATCCAAGGTATGGAAAAAGAAGGAATTACAGGTTGAAAATTGTGGCATAGCATTATTTGCAGAAGGTGAAGAAAATCAATGTTACATTGATAGTGGATGCTCAAGACACATGGCAGGTGACAAAAACAAACTTCGTGCATATAGTGCTCTTGAAAAGGAAAAGAAGGTTACTTTTGGAAATGATACTCCTGCTGTAATTAAAGGAAAAGGGTCTGTGTTTCTAAGAGAAAAGGTGAAGGCTAATGATGTCATGTATGTGGATGGACTAAGGCATAACCTGTTAAGTGTAAGTCAAATGTGTGATCAAGGAACTGAAGTTGTCTTTAGTTCAAAAGAATGTGTGGTTCGTGATCTTGATACAGGTAAAACAATTATAAAAGGAAAGAGAACTCCAAGCAACCTATATGTATTGAAGAACTGCAAAGAACAATGTTACTTGAGTAAATCTTCAGAAAACTGGCTATGGCATAGAAGGTTGGGGCATCTGAGCTTCTCTCAAATCAAAAAATCAAGCAGACTTAAAGCTGTTCGTGATCTTCCCAATATTACTCTACCTAAAAGTATCATATGCAAATATTGCCAATTCGGTAAGAAAACTAGAGTGCAATTTAATGCCAAGGAAGGATCATCAAGTAAGCCTCTTTAACTTATTCATACTGACATATGTGGACCTATGAGGAAAAATTCACCACGTGGTGAACAATACTATATCTTATTTATTGATGATTTCTCTAGAATGTGTTGGATTGGGTTGATTAAACACAAAGATGAAGCATTTGAGAAATTTCAGATCTTCAAAGCATTGGTTGAAAATGAATTAGATCTAAAAATAAAGTGTCTTAGATCTGATCGAGGAGGAGAATATACATCAGATGAATTTCTTGAATTTTGTGAACAACATGGCATAAAAAGACAGTTTTCTGTAGCTGGCACTCCACAACAAAATGGTGTTGCAGAAAGAATGAATAGAACAGTTCAACAAATGGCTAGAGCTATGCTAGATGATTCCGGAACACCTGACACATTTTGGGGAGAAGCAGCACATACAGCAGCAAATATTCTTAACAAGGCACATGTTCGGGTAAACAGTGATAAAACTCCATATGAAATCTGGTATGGTAATCCTCCCACTGTGAAGCATTTTAGAGTTTTTGGAAGCAAATGTTTTATCAAAAATAATGATGAAAAACTTGGCAAGTTTGAACCCAGAGCAGATGAAGGAATATTTCTTGGATACTCCTCTAGGAGTAGAGCTTATAAATGTTACAATAAAAGACTTCGAAAGATTATTGAATGTATTGATGTTGTTATTGATGAGTCTCCTGTAGCTCCAAAAGAAGAAAAACAAACAACAAATGAAGATGATGATGACATATCTCCTTCTACATCAAATAGCAATGACATAGACAGTGAACCTAATGAAGAACCTGAAGATGATTTATCTGAGAAAGCTCCATCCAGATATGTTCAAAAGAATCATCCAGAATCTCAAATTTTGGGAGATAAGGGATCAGGTGTACAAACAAGAAGGACTCTTGTGGGATCTTCTAGCTATCTGGCATTTCTATCCACTATTGAACCTCACAATGTCAATCAAGCTAGCAAAGATGAATGTTGGGTTCAAGCCATGAATGAAGAGCTGGATCAAATTGAAAAGAATAATACTTGGGAATTAGTACCAAGACCTCATAACAAAAATGTCATTGGAACTAAATGGATATTAAAAAACAAGTTAAATGAGAATGGGGATGTTGTAAGAAACAAAGCTAGAGTTGTTTGCAATGGGTATACTCAACAAGAAGGTATAGACTTTGAAGAAACTTTTGCTCCTTTAGCTAGACTTGAAGCCATAAGAATGTTTCTTGCTTTTTCAAGTTTTCAACAAATCAAAGTTTATCAAATGGATGTTAAATCTGCATTTCTCAATGGTGATCTAGAAGAAGAAGTTTATATAGAACAACCAGAAGGATTCATTTTGGGAAATGATGAAAATATTGTTTGTAGACTTAAAAAGGCTCTATATGGTCTCAAACAAGCTCCAAGAGCATGGTATTATCGTCTTGACAAATATCTTCATCAACAAGGATTTTCAAAGGGGTCTGCTGATAGCAACTTATACACAAAAGTTGAAAATGATAAACTATTGATTGTGGTTGTATATGTTGATGATATCATTTTTGGGAGTAACGAAGAATCTATGAGTCAAAAATTTGCTTCTGTCATGCAGCAAGAATTTGAAATGTCCTTACTTGGGAACTAACATTCTTTCTTGGCTTGCAAGTGCATCAAACTGCAGATGGTATATTCCTATCACAAGAAAAATATCTTAAGCAAATTCTGAAGAAGTATGGCATGGAAGAATGCAAACCTGTAAGTACACCAATGATAATCGGATGCAATCTCAGTTCTCATGATGATTCTCCCACGGTGAATCAACCAGAATACAGATCAATGATAGGAAGTCTACTTTATCTCACTGGGACTAGACCAGACATTATGCATGCAGTTGGGATTGTTGGACGATTCCAAGCTAATACAAAAGAGTCTCACCTTCAGGCTGTCAAAAGAATATTCAAATATCTACAAGGAACTCAAGACTTTGGACTATGGTATCCAAAGAATGCTGATCTTACTCTTCATGCTTACACTGATGCAGATTGGGCTGGAAATGTTGATGATCGAAAAAGCACTAGTGGTGGTGCATTCTATATGGGGCCCCGGCTAGTATCTTGGTTCAGCAAGAAGCAAAACTCTATTGCCTTATCTACAGCAGAAGCAGAATATGTGGCTGCCGCATCATGTTGCACTCAACTTCTTTGGATGATGCAAACCTTACAATATTTTCAAATCAAATGTTCACCTCCTATCTCCATTATGTGTGATAATACAAGCGCCATCAGTATCTCAAAGAATCTTGTTATGCATTCTAAGACCAAGCACATTCCCATCAAGTATCACTTCTTACGTGAACAAGTGCTTGAACAAAAGGTGAAGTTGGAGTATGTTCCCTCCAAAGAACAAGTTGCTGATATATCTACCAAACCTATGCCCAGGGAAGTGTTCAAATATCTCAGACAGAAGCTAGGAGTAGTCTCTGCCTTGCAGAAAATCAGAACTGCTTAAATTCAGAAGATTAAATTGGATACGCGGGTTTCCTAAAAGACAGTCGCGTATATACGCGGGTTTATACATAGAAAATCGCGTATGGTTAGTTGCTGACAAATTTTGTTTTGGGTTAGCATTTTTTTTAGCACAGCTACAGTACTTTTTGGTATCTCTGATGCTGTATGGTATCTCTGATGATGTTTCAACTCTTATATTTCTGTTTCATTCTCTGATATTGGGTAAAGATACCTTGATGATTGGTTGTTGAAAATATTCAGGGGGAGCAATGTATGATGATTCCCATGGTTGGTTTTGGTAATTATGGTTATGTTTATTTATGACAGTGCATCTGGTGTGACAAAAGAAGACAGGTACAGGTGGTACAGTTTCAGGGGGAGAAGAAGGAATGTGAAATTTTTAGTTTTTCACTTTCCATACGTGGGTTTTATGAAGCAAAGTCGCCTATACACACGAGTTCCAATGGAGACAGAAGCGTATGCTTTTTTGTTAAGGAAAACTGTGAAATGGCTCAAGAACAAGGGCACAGTTTCAGGGGGAGCATTAGCCTTGCTGAGTGTAATGCATTGTTGGCAGTATGATGATTCTGAAATGTGATCTCTTTCTTGAGGTCTTTTTTGGTAGTGGTCATAAAAAGTCATATTTGTAATTTGATGAAAAGGTCGTGATGAGACCTATGATGTAAAATTGTAATATTCAAACATGTAAGGACTTGTTCAAATGTGTAAACCCACTTGGTTGGGTACTTGAGTCTCATATGTAAATCTACTTGGTTGGATCTTTGATGTAAGTATGAGTCCTTGGTGATAGGAAGGTCATAGAGTCATGTACTTCATTGAAAAATATGTTTCTTCATAATCTGGGGGAGTAGTAACTTCAAGGCACATCAAATCTATAGCGCTCTTTCTATCTACATGAGGAGAAAACAACCTTGTGTTGGTTTGATCCACCCTTTGCCCTTGATGTCAAAGGGGGAGAGGACATGGTGTTTGAATAGGGGGAGAATATCATTATGCTTAATGTATCTATCTCGTTGTGGTCAAACACCATTGTGGTTGCCATCAAGTCCAAAGGGGAGATCGTTGGCACATGATGCGTAATGTTGTCCTCGATGTATGTCCCACTGATGAAGATAATGGAAACCTACTTGATGAAGTTGTCTTTGGATAACAACCTGTTTGATGAAGTTGTTCTTGAAGGAAACTGCCTTGATGAGTTGCAACCTATGTGTCAATTATGTACAGATGATGTATCTACAGATCAGCTAAGGAGTACAGAAGAAAGAAACTTTAGAAAGGGCTAGAGAAATGATGAATAATACATGTCACTATGCATACATGGGTTTTCTTAGGTGAAGTAGCGTATGTACGCAGAAAAGTACGTGCTAAGTCGCGTATGCCTAATTGCACTCTAAATGTGTAAAACCAGGGGTTACTACCATAGTATTGACCCATTGTAGTGACTTGATTATCTATTTGGTCCCGTCCAGGAATACCATCGGAAGTGGTGTGGTTTTGACTCATGGTATTGATAAAGGCTAAACCTATATAAGGAGAAGAAGATCATTGTGCAAAGGTGTGCATGTGTCTGAGCTTTAAATGAATAATTCAATCTGAAGTTTATCTGTATGTTTGAACTCTGTTCTTAATCGATAGATCTGAATTTATGATGCACCTATGAATATGATGAAGGTTCAAAATCGCTAGATCTAGAAATGATGAATCTCTAGGATGATCCGAAAAGAAGTATTGAAGACCTGGCACAAATCTGTTGAAGAAATTGAAGAAATCTGAGTAAGTTCATAGATCTGGTCTGTTCTGCAAATTTTATCTTTTATAGATCTATACGCAGGTTCATTTCATAAAAAGCGTGAGTATACGCGGATCTGTTTAAATGAAGGCGCGTATGGGTAGTTAGCGTTGTTCTAAAAAATGCACAGATGTATATGCAGGTTCCTTTCGTGAAAAGCACGTGTATACGCAGATTTGTTTAAACAAAAGCGCGTATGGTATCTGAACTTATATTTGCTCAAGGTTGAATGTGATTTTGCAGACCGTCTTCCAAGTCTCGTTATCTTCAATATTTCCACATAAAGGGTTGGCTCGAAGCCTGCTGGAAGCAATGGTCAAAGTATGTTTGTTGATAAGTGAAGGGTTGTGTTGAAGTTGTTTGATCCAGTTTGAAAATTGATGAAACGTGGTCTGCAGTGGTGCTGAGGGTTGAAGCCTTCAGTAAGGGGGTAGTAGCTCCCTTCCAGTGATAGCTGGTAAACGAGAGTAGGGGGTAGTTGCTCCCTTCTAGAAGAGGCTGGTAAATGAGAGAAGGTTGTAGCCTTCTGCAGGTGGGTGCCTGCGTGCTGGTATGAGTTTGCTCCAGTACATGGTTGTAAGATGTTTTCTTTATAATAAAATATTGAAGGCTGAGACAACGGCAGTGGTGGTTTTCTCCCGAATTGGATTTCCACCTAAAATCCTGGTGTTCATATGTGATGCTTATGTGCATTGATGTATTATGTTCTTACTGCACATGTCTACTGCTTACTAAACATCTAATGAATGATGCAATAATTTAAGATAAGAATTATCTGCATAATAAGAGATCTGAGAATACGTTGAAGCCTTTGATGTATATTCGTATATACGCTAGTTTTGTTCCGTAAAGTATATGGTGGTTTTTTAAGAAAAGAAAAGTAAAATTTGATTCGCCGCATCAAGATACTGATTCACCCCCTCTCTTAGTATTTTTCCCAACAATTGGTTTCAGAGCAGGTCCTTCTGAAAAAGCTTAGCCGCTAGAAGGAAGATAAAGCAAGATGAGAAATCAAGATGGAACAAAATCCATCAGGCCTCCGCTCTTTAACGGAAACAATTTAATCTTCTGGAAAACAAGGATGAGATCCTAGATTCAGTCTCTGGGAGCATAATTATGGGCAATTGTTGAAGGAGGATATCAATATCCAGCTGCAGTACCAACAGATCTGAGGGAAAGAAAGAATTATGAAACAAATGCAAAGGCAGTCAATGCTCTATTGGGAATTCTAACTGAATCAGAATTTGTCAAAGTCATGCAGCTGAATACAGCAAAGGCAATATGGGACAAAATCATTCCAAGTTATGAAGGTGATGCAAAGGTAAAAAGTGCTAAACTCCAAACTCCTCTAATTGAACATGAAAATTTGTGTGGCTATAGTAATGAGATTATTTCCAGCTTTATTTTCTAATGCCTTTACGATGTTGTAAATCAGATGAGAAATCAGAGAAACGATAGCCGAATCTACTTTGGTTGAGAAAATTTTAAGATCACTAACAGCAAAATTTGAGTCAAAAGTTTCTGCTCTTGAAGAAAAACAGGATCTTCAAAATCTTACTATGGTACAACTTCATGGCATACTAACCGCATATGAAATGAGAAGAGTAGGACCATCTGAAGTCAAAGAGGCTGTCTTCAAAGCTTCTACAAAAGGGAAAGAAGTACAAGAACCAGAAGGATCAGGATATATCTCAGAAGAAGATGAGGCAAATTTTGTAAAGAACTCCAACTTGGCACAGGATGATTCAGAGGTAAGCTTCCTTTCAAATGTTTTGAGTGTGGAAGAATTGGTCATTATGCTGCTAAGTGTCCTCATAAAGAAACACCTGCAAAAGGGAAGGAAGTAGCGAGAAGGAATAAGAATCGGTTTAACACTAGAAAAAGTTATTATATTCATGAAGACAGTGATGGGCTATCTGATAGTGAAGAAGAATGTGAACAAGATCTTAGACTTCTCATGGCTTTTGAATCTAGAGAAGAAAAGGATATTTTTGTGGATGCTCTAGAGGACACTGACTTCCTTGAAGAAAAAAATCAACTCAAAATACACTTAAAAGAAAGTAAAATACTCTTAGAAGAAAGGAAAATAACCATAGAAACTCTGGAAAAGCAGGTTGAAGAAGCAAAGAAACACATTGAGGAATTAGAATTTGAAGTGGTAAGTCTAAGAAAAGATTCTAAGAAAGTAAAAACTCTGAATCTTAGATTTTCTAAAGGATATGAAACCTTAGATGAGATTATCAAGGTACAACGTTCTCCTCTTATAAAAATAGGTCTTGGATATACCGGAGAATCCTCTCAAGCTTCAGCACCAAATTATCTAAAAGCAGTTACAGCTGGTTTACAAAATTCTGCCACTCAACAAAGGAATAAAGAATCATTGCATGTAAAGCACGATCATCTCAATTCAAAGAATACTAACAGGAATATCTCTCAAAGAAACACCAATCAACAGGTAAATCCAAGTAGAAGATTTCATGATCGTAGAAATTTCTTCTTCAATGGACAATGTTTCTCATGTCACAATTTTGGTCATAAAGTTGTTCAATGTGTTGCATATAAAACCATCATGACTAGAGAAGCAAGAAAGAAAAGGATTGAATTTGAGAAGAATACCTATAAAAAAATTTCTCCTCTTCTAAATGAAGTTGAATGTGCTTATTGCAATAAATTTGGGCATGAAGAATCTGAATGCAGGAGCAAAGTTCAGCCAAAAGAGCATTTTCCTTCAAGATCCAAAGTATGGAAAAAGAAGGAATTACAGGTTGAAAATTGTGGCATAGCATTATTCGGAGAAGGTGAAGAAAATCAATGGTACATTGATAGTGGATGCTCAAGACACATGACAGGTGACAAAAACAAACTTCTTGCATATAATTCTCTAGAAAAGGAAAAGAAAGTTACATTTGGAAATGATAATCCTGCTGTAATTAAAGGAAAAGGGTCTGTGTTTCTAAAAGAAAAGGTGAAGGCTAATGATGTCATGTATGTGGATGGCTTAAGGCATAACCTGCTAAGTGTAAGTCAAATGTGTGATCAAGGAACTGAAGTTGTCTTTAGTTCAAAAGAATGTGTGGTTCGTGATCTTGATACAGGAAACAAAATTATAAAAGGGAAAAGAACTCCAAGTAACCTGTATGTATTGAAGAACTGCAAAGAACAATGTTACTTGAGTCAATCTTCAGAAAATTGGCTATGGCATAGAAGGTTGGGGCATCTAAGCTTCTCTCAAATCAAAAAATCAAGCAGACTTAATGCTGTTCGTGGTCTTCCCAATATTACTCTACCTGAAAGTATCATATGCAAATCTTGCCAATTCGGCAAGCAGACCAGAGTGCAATTTAATGCCAAGGAAGGATCATCAAGTAGGCCTCTTGAACTCATTCATACTGGCATATGTGGACCTATGAGGAAAAATTCACCTCATGGTGAACAATACTATATCTTATTTATTGATGATTTCTCTAGAATGTGTTGGATTGGGTTGCTTAAACACAAAGACGAAGCCTTTGAGAAATTTCAGATCTTCAAGGCTCTGGTTGAAAATGAATTAGATCTAAAACTCAAATGTCTTAGATCTAATCGAGAAGGAGAATATACTTCAGACGAATTCCTTGAATTTTTTTAACAACATGGCATAAAAAGACAGTTCTCTGTAGCTGGCACTCAAAAAAAAAATGGCGTAGCAGAAAGAATGAATAGAACAGTTCAACAAATGGCTAGAGCTATGCTTTATGATTCTGGAACACCCGACACATTTTGGGGAGAAGCAGCACATACAGCGGTAAACATTCTCAACAAAGCACATGTTCGTGTAAATAGTGACAAAACTCCATATGAACTCTGGTATGGTAATTCTCCCTCTGTGAAGCATTTTAGAGTTTTTGGAAGTAAATGCTTTATCAAAAATAATGATGAAAAACTTGGCAAGTTTGAACCTAGAGTAGATGAAGGAATACTTCTTGGTTACTCCTCCACGAGTAGAGCTTATAAATGTCACAATAAAAGACTTCGGAAAATTGTTGAATGTATTGATGAGTCTCCTGCAGCCCCAAAAGAAGAAAAACAGATAACAAATGGAGACGATGGCGACTTATGCCCTTCCACATCAAATAGCAATGATATAAACAGTGAACCCAATGAAGAACCTGAAGATGATTTATCTGAAAAAGCTCCATCCAGATATGTTCAAAAGAATCATCCAGAATCTCAAATTTTGGGAGATAAGGGATCAAGTGTACAAACAAGAAGGACTCTTGTAGGATCTTCTAGCTATCTGGCATTTCTATCCACTATTGAACCACACAATGTCAATCAAGCTAGCAAAGATGAATGTTGGGTTCAAGCCATGAATGAAGAGCTGGATCAAATTGAAAAGAATCATACTTGGGAATTAGTACCAAGACCTCATAACAAAAATGTCATTGGAACTAAATGGATATTCAAAAAAAAGTTAAATGAGAATGGGGATGTTGTAAGAAACAAAGCTAGACTTGTTTGCAAGGGGTATACTCAACAAGAAGGTATAGACTTTGAAGAAACTTTTGCTCCTGTAGCTAGACTTGAAGCCATAAGAATGTTTCTTGCTTTTTCAAGTTTTCAACAAATCAAAGTTTATCAAATGGATGTTAAATCTGCTTTTCTCAATGATGATCTAGAAGAAGAAGTGTATATAGAACAACTGGAAGGATTCATTTTGGGAAATGATGAAAATCTTGTTTGTAAACTTAAAAAGGCTCTATATGGTCTCAAACAAGCTCCAAGGGCATGGTATTATTGTCTTGACAAATATCTTCATCAACAAGGATTTTCAAAGGGGTCTACTGATAGTAACTTATACACAAAAATTGAAAATGATAAACTTTTGATTGTGGTTGTATATGTTGATGATATCATTTTTGGAAGTAATGAAGAATCTATGAGTCAGAAATTTGCTTCTGTCATGCAGCAAGAATTTGAAATGTCTTTACTCGGGGAACTAACATTCTTTCTTGGCTTGCAAGTGCATCAAACTACAGATGGTATATTCTTGTCACAAGCAAAATACCTTAAGAAAATTCTGAAGAAGTATGGCATGGAAGAGTGCAAACCTGTAAGTACACCAATGATAACCGGATGTAATCTCAGTTCTCATTATGATTCTCCCACGGTGAATCAACCAGAATACAGATCTATGATAGGAAGTCTACTTTATCTCACTGGGACTAGACCAGACATTATGCATGCAGTTGGGATTGTTGGACAATTCCAAGCTAATCCAAAAGAGTCTCACCTTCAGGCTGTCAAAAGAATATTCAAATATCTACAAGGAACTCAAGACTTTGGACTATGGTATCCAAAGAATGCTGATCTCACTCTTCATGCTTACACTGATGCAGATTGGGCTGGAAATGTTGATGATCGAAAAAACACTAGTGGTGGTGCATTCTATATGGGGCCCCGGTTAGTATCTTGGTTCAGCAAGAAGAAAAACTCTATTGCCTTATCTACAGCAGAAGCAGAATATGTGGCTGCCACATCATGTTGCACTCAACTTCTTTGGATGATGCAAACCTTACAAGACTTTCAAATCAAATGTTCACCTCCTATCTCCATTATGTGTGATAATACAAGTTCCATCAGTATCTCAAAGAATCCTGTTATGCATTCCAAGACCAAGAACATTCCCATCAAGTATCACTTCTTACGTGAACAAGTGCTTGAAAAAAAGGTGAAGTTGGAGTATGTTCCCTCCAAAGAACAAGTTGCTGATATATTTACCAAACCTCTGCCCAGGGAAGCGTTCGAATATCTTAGACAGAAGCTGGGAGTAGTCTCTGCCTTGCAGAAAATCAGAACTGCTTAAATTCAGAATATTAAATTGGATACGCGGGTTTCCTGAAAGAAAGTAACGTATATATGTGGGTTTATACACAGAAAACCGCGTATGGTTAGTTGTTGACAAATTTTGTTTTGGGTCAGCATTTTTTTAGCACAGCTGCAGTACTATTTGGTATCTCTGATGCTGTATGGTATCTCTGATGATTTTTCAGCTCTTATATTTCTGTTTCATTCTCTGATATTGGGTAAAGATGTCTTGATGATTGGTTGTTGAAAGTATTCAGGGGGAGCAATGTATGATGATTATCATGGTTTATTTGGTAATTCTGGTTATGTTTATTTCTGACAGTACATCTGATGTGACAAAAGAAGACAGGTACAGGTGGTACAGATTCAGGGGGAGAAGAAGGAATGTGAAATTTTTAGTTTTTCACTTTCCATACGTAGGTTTTATGAAGCAAAGTCGCGTATACACGCGAGTTCCAATGGAGACAGAAGCGTATGCTTCAAGAACAAGAGCACAGTTTCAGGGGGAGCATTAGCCTTGATGAGTGTAATGCATTGTTGGCATTATGATGATTCTGAAATGTGATCTCTTTCTTGAGGTCTTTTTGGTAGTGGTCATAAAAAGTCATATTTGTAATTTGATGAAAAGGTCATGATGAGACCTATGATGTAAAATTGTAATATTCAGACATGTAAGGACTTGTTCAAATGTGTAAACCCACTTGGTTGGGTACTTGAGTCTCATATGTAAATCCACTTGGTTGGATCTTTGATGTAAGTATGAGTCCTTGGTGATAGGAAGGTCATAGAGTCATGTACTTCATTGAAAAATATGTTTGAACATTCAACATGAATTCAGGGGGAGCATTGTAACTTCAGTGCACAACAGATCTACAACGCTCTTCTATCTACATGAGGAGAAAACAACCTTGTGTTGGTTTTGATCCGCCCTTTGCCCTTGATGTCAAAGGGGGAGAGTGACATGGTGTTTGAATAGGGGGAGAATATCATTATGCTTAATGTATCTATCTGTTGTGGTCAAACACCATCGTGGTTGCCATCAATTCCAAAGGGGGAGATTGTTGGCAATATGATGCAGAGTGTTGTCCTTGATGGCAACCCACTTGATGAAGATGATGGAAACCTACTTGATGAAGTTGTCCTTAATGCTTGATGAGTTTATTTATGATGTAAATCTGATGTTCTACAAGTAGCTCAGAAGTACCAGAGAAATAAATATCAGTAAGGGCCAGAACAACGATGAAAAGTGTATGTCACAAAGCATACGAGGGTTTGTTTAGGAGAATTAGCGTATACATGCGGAAAAGTACGTGCCAAGTCGCGAATGCCCCTTTTGCACTCCAAATTTAGAATACCAAGGAGTGTTACCATGGTATTGACCCATTGTATTGAGTGCTTGATTGGTCTCATCCAGGAATACCATCGGAAGTGTTGTGGTTTTGACTCATGGTATTGATAAAGGCTAAACCTATATAAGGAGAAGAAGATCATTGTGCAAAGGTATGCATATGTCTGGGCTTTAAATGAATAATTCACTTTGAAGTTTATCTGTATGGTTGAACTCTGTTCTTCATCGATAGATCTGAATCTATGATGCACCTATGAATATGATGAAGGTTCAAAATCTCTAGATCTGGAAATGATGAATCTCTAGGATGATCTGAAAAGAAGTATTGAAGACCTGGCGCAAATCTGTTGAAGAAATTGAAGAAATCTAGGTAAGTTCATAGATTTGGTCTGTTCTGCAAAGTTTATCTTTTATAGATATATACGTAGGTTCATTTCATAAAAAGCACGTGTATACGCGGATCTGTTTAAACAAAGGCGCATATGGGAAGTTAGGGTTGTTCTAAAAAATGCACAGATGTATACGCGGGTTCGTTTCGTGAAAAGCGCGTGTATACGCGGATCCTTTTAAACAAAGGCGCGTATGTTATCTGAACTTACAGTTGCTCAAGGTTGAATGTGATTCTGCATATCTATTCTGAAGTCTGGGTTATCTCTAATATTCTAGTTATAATCGTTTCACTGATCTATTGGAAGTAATGGGAAAAGTATGATTGTTGATAAGTGAAGGGTTGTATTGAAGCTGTTTGATCCAGTTTGAAAATTGATGAAACGTGGTCTGCAGTGGTGTTGAGGGTCGAAGCCTTCACTCAGGGGGTTGTAGCTCCCTTCCAGGAGAGGCTGGTAAACGAGAGCAGGGGGTCATAGCTCCCTTCCAGGAGAGGCTGGTAAACGAGAGAAGGTTGTAGCCTTCTGCAGGTGGGTGCCTACGTGCTGGGATGAGTCTGCACCAGTACATGGTTGTAAGAAGTTTTCTTTATAATAAATATTGAAGATTGAGACGACAACAGCGGTGGTTTTCTCCCGAATTGGGTTTCCACCTAAAATCCTGGTGTTCATGTGTGTTGCTTATGTGTGATGATTATTCTGTTCTTTCTGAACCTGTTTACTTTTTTCTAAAACATCTGATGAATAATGCAATGATCTAAGTTAAGAATTAAATGCATAATTATATCTCTTGACATACGCGAGTTCTGTAAATGATATCCGCGTATATACGCAAGTTTGCTTTGGGAAAGTAGCGTATGGGTTTTTAGAAAGGAAAAAATAAAAAGTTTTATTGTCTGCACTAAATACTGATTCCCCCCCCCCCTCTCAGTATTTTTCCCAACACCCCTTGCAATATTTCTTTTCTTATGTACAACCAAACTTCATCACCAACTTGGAATTTGTGATCAACCCAGTTTTTCATGCCTTTCCTTGTAGTTTCTTTGACTCTTTTCAAGTTGCTATTGCACTGTGTGATGTATCAATTGAATTTTCTCAATGAAATTTCTTGCCTTATCTATGTCACTATGACCATCTATAGCGTCATCTTTCTCAAAGATGAATTCCAATGGTGATCTTGGAAAGTAACCAAAACATGCCTCAAATGGCGATGTATTTGTGGAAGAATGTTTTGCCCGGTTGTATGCATGTTGTGTATAGTGTAATTGTTCATCCCACAACTTGGTATGTTTGCTATAATAGCCTCTTAGAAGATGAATATTGTTTCTATTTACCACCTCTATTTCACCATTTTTTTGTGGATGAAATGATGTACTCTTCTTCAACTTTGTGTCCATCATGTCCCATAATTTTGACCAAAATTTCCCAACAAATCGAGAATCTCGATCACTTACAATAGAAGTAGGAAGACCGAAATGGATCCATACATTTTGAAATAAAAGATTAGTGGTTTGTTTAGCTCTAATATTTTTCTTACATGCCATCAAAATACACATTTTTTTGAACCTATCTACCACAACATACAAATAATCATGACCTTTCCTTGACATAGGAAGGCCTCCTACAAACCAAGCTTCCTATTTCTAGCCAACCTTGTTGCACATAAAGAACATCCTCTAATAAAATGAGAAACACTTTCGTTCATGCATGGCCAATAACAATACATTTGGAGATTCGCCAATGTCTTGCCTGCATCGAAGTTTCCTGCAATCAACAATGTGTGCACCTCCCTTATGATATTGATTCTTTCTCCCTATGGAATACATAAATTTCCCAAGTGATACAAAAAACTTTTATGCACATGATAATCTAGCTCTTCACTTTGGTTACCCTTACTCAAGATCTCATACACATCTTTAAAATCACTATCATATACATATTGTTCAATGTAACTTTCATGCATAATGGAATTGTGCTTGAGAATAATAACTGAATCTACAATAGGCCTAAAGAGCATATCAACTACCTTATTGTAGATTCCTTTTTTGTACCTAATAACCAAGTGAAATTGTTGGAGAAAACCCATCCATCTGAAATGTCTTGATTGCTGCAACTTTGACTGTGATTGTAAGTACTATAATGGTTGATGGTCGGTATGGATAATGGTATCTTTCCCCATCAAGTAATGCTTCCATTTCTTTACACTTTGTACCAATTCATATAACTCTTTATCATAGGTGGGATATTTAGTCACATCTCCATTAAAATTTCAGAATGAAACGAGAAAGGCTTACCATGTTGCATGAGAAATGCTCACATACCATAATCACTTGCATCTATTTGGATCTCAAATGGTTGTGTTAGATCTGGAAGTGCTAAAACCGGTGCTAAAATTTTCTTTTTCTTCAAAGCATCAAATTCTTTATGTTGTACATCGAGCCCCAATGGAATACTTTCTTCACACTTTTCAATGCATGTAATGGAGCTGCAATGGAAGAAAAATTAGCAATAAATTTCCTCCAATATTGTGCGCCCCTAAGAAGCTTCTTACCTCTGTAACTATATTGGGCTTGGCCCAATTCAGAATGACCTCAACTTTGGAAGGATCGATCTTTAACTCACCTCCTCCAACAATGTGTCCCAAATACACCAATGAAGTCTTACCAAACTCGCACTTTGACATATTTAAAAATAATTTCTCTTTCTTCAAGACATCAAGTACCTTGTTCACATGCATGAAATGTTCTTCTCTTGACTTGCTGAATATAAGTATGTCATATAAGTAAACAATGACAAATTCATATAGAAATTTTCTAAGTACATCATTCATGACTCTCATGAAAGTAGCTGGTGCATTTGTTAAGCCAAATGGCATAACTAACCACTCATACAATCCTTGTCTAGTTTTGAAAGAAGTTTTTCAAATGTCCTCTTCAGCTTTTATAACTTGATGATAACCACTTCATAATTATAACTTAGTGAAATACTTTTCATGCTTTAACTTATCAATAAAATCATCAATACGTGGGAGTGGGTAGCGATTATTTACCGTGATTCTATTCGGTGCATGGAAATCAATACACATGCGCCAATTCCTGTCCTTATTTGGAACCAAAACTATTGGAGAACCACATGATGAAGTAGATGGGCATATGATACCTTTGTTCAAAAATTCTTGGATTTTCTTCTTGATTTCCAAACTTTCCATGATTGACATTCGATACATACCAAGTTTTGGAAGTGGAACATCCTGCTGCAGCTGAATATCATGTTGGATTCCCCTTTTGGGTGGTAGCCCCTTTGGTTCTTGAAACATCTCGCCATGATGAATTACTACATCAAATAAATCAGATTTCAATTTTTCATCACATCCATCAAAATATTCATATTCAATATCATCCTTTTTCTTTATCATGAGAAGCACAAAATTTTTACTTGCATCTACTAGCCTCTTCATTTGCCCTACATTAACTTAATAAATGTTCAATTACTTGCGATGATCTCTCACAATATACTCCACTCCATCCTTGATCAAATGGTATTTGTTCTCATGGAAATAAAACACCAATTTCCTATCATACAAATATGGAATTCCCAAGATAATCCCAAAAATGTCAAGTGGAACCACATCTAGCTAGACTTCATCAACAAAGTTTGCAGTAATAGCAAATCTAAATATGCATTTCCTTATAACTTGTAAATTAGAATTCTTATCTATCCATCCCAAAGGGTATGGTTTATGGTGTGGTACAGTTTCAAGGTTAATCTTTTTGACTAAGTCTTCTGAAATCAAGTTTTCTTGTGACCCCGTATCAAATAATGCATGAATATTTGTATGATTAGAAATCACTCTAACATGGAAAAATTCTATCCTTGTGTCTTCATTTGGAATTTTTTTGTGTCTTTTTGAGGAACTACAACTTATTATGGCTTCCTTTCCTTTGTTAACCATGGCAACTATCTTGGTTTTATCTCGTAAATCGGATTCAAGATCTTGTTGTGTAGTTGCAGTAATCTTTTGTTTCCCTTTGTTATTTGGTTTCTTTGGTCTTAATTCAGGATCTAATTTCCAACAATGGGCTTCATCATGCCCCTCTTTGGAACAATGTTTGCATGTAATTTTCTCCCCTTCTTTCTTGATACTTGCATTCTTCTTTCCCTTCCATTTTCCTCCCTTCTCTTTCCCTTGCCCTTGAATGGCTTCTTACTACCCTCTTCAAAAATGTTTTTTCCCCTTGCTTCGAGATGTGTGGCTTGCACACATACTTCATCTAAGTTTTTTGGGTTAAACATAATGATATTGTGTTTCAAGTAGGAGTGTAAACCTCCTATATATTTCAAGATTGTATCTTTTGAATTCAAGTTTACTCCTAGTAACAAAACCCTATTTCTAAACTCTTGTGTATACTCTTGAACAGTTTTTCCTTTGAGCTGGCTAAAGTTTTTCCAACTCATAATTTATTTTTGCATATAGGCTAATGGATAAAAGTGTCTTTTAATGGAAGAAATGAATTCAACCCAGGAAATGGAAATCTTGCCATGGATTCGCATTTCCTCTTATGTATTTGCCTCCCACCAAACTAGTGTTGCTCCTTCTAGCCTTAATGAAGCCAATTGGATCTTGATATCATCCTCTTGTATATTTTGAATTCTGCAGTATACTTCCAATTGATGAATCCAATTGTCTATATTCTCAGCATTAACTTCTCCATTTTATATGGGAAGTTCAAACTTAATGTCCAACTTGAGTAATGGATTCTTTCCTTTTGGGATCTTGGAATGAGTGTGGGTATGAGTTTTTGTGGTGGATGTGGAAGATGAAGATGTTGATGAGGATGAGTAAAATGAGGATGGTGGAGATGGAGGTGGCTTTCCTCCACTACCTTTTTATCTTTTCTCTTCATCCTTATTATTGTTTGAAGATCCTTCTCCATGTGGAGGTTTTGAACCCTCTCTAGATTTTTCTACAATGAATTCTTCATACATGAATTTAACCATTCTTTGAATTTATTTGAATTCTCTCTTAACATCCTCTTCTTCAGAATGTCCATGGGTCTCTTCATGGCCTAAAATTTTGGCTTTGGATTCAAGCTCAATCTCTGCAGCTTATACCCCTTCAATCACTTAAGCCTCTTGTGCAATTTGGACCTCTTCAATATCAATTGATGGAGATGGAATTTGAGGTGCTTCAAGTGTTTCTTCGAGTGGCCCTTTGGGTGATCATGATGCCTTATTATCCTTATTCCTTCTTGTCCTAATCTTAGGACTAGATACCAATAGCTTCCCTTCTCCTCTCTGCAATCTCAACCTTGTAAGCATCACAAAAATTGCAACTATTAAAATCCTTCAAGCAAAAAATAAATAAACCTTGTGCTCTGATACCAACTTAATATGAAATTATTGCTAGTTATTGTTGTGCTAGTATCATTTCCAAATATAAATTTATTTTTTCTTTGGTTTTCTTATTCATCAAGAGTTTGTCTACGAGCATGTCATTGTTCAATTTACTTGGTGAAACTTTCTATTTGTCATAAACTTAAAAGAATAATTTTAAATGACTAAACAGAAGAAAATATAAACACAGCAAACACACATAATAGAGCTTAATACATAGAATTTTGATAAAGGAGTTCACCCCTCTTGGGCTACATCTCCTTGGTCCAGCTTCATAGTGTGGGCATTTGTGTTAGCTTCAAGTGTGCTCAAATTGTTGTTACAAGCTTCAAATTCTCTTGGAACCTATTCCAATGATTTTAAAACATCAAAATATCCCAAAAATGATTGTTTGTTTTCTTAATTTGGACTCTGGATGTTATGACAATGCCCCAAACACCTGGTGGCCCTCGCCTTCAAAAATATTCAGTTGCACAAACACACCTGTAGGTGACCTTTTCTGCCTCTGCAACCTACTTCATTGAGTTCCTAGCATGTCAATTAGCCACATCGGTCATCAACATATGGTTCTCACATCAAAAGTTGTAGTCCTCGTATATATCTTTCTAACGACGTATTGTGCACGTCAAACGAAGATCGTAAGAATGCCTCTTTCTAAGCTGTATTTGGGAAAAAATTGCCTCAGTTATGGAAAAAATTGTATTTCCCCCAATTTCTCCACTAAATTTTGGTAAACTGCCAGTTAGAATTCCAAAAATAGCAAAGTTTCTAGTTTTGGTGTGCTCCCTAAAATTCCGCCAGATTAAATGCAGGTTAATTAGCAGTTAAGCACACTTAAAGGATAAGATAAGTGTGTTTTTTTTTTAAGCGCTTTTAGAAATATTGAGAAATTAATCGTTACTTAACTACATTTTACCGTTAATTAAGCATGTTTTAATGTTCCACCGGTTTGAACGCGTGGCACCTAGTTCTTAGCATACGGATGCATGGACGGGGGCTGGCCCACAGGGCTGGCCCCCTCCAAACCCCCAACCATTAGAGAAAAGAACTTTATCAATGGGAAAAGACTGTAGTGGTTAAGAACCACCATGGTAGGGGATTTTTTAAGGCGCTGGTGTAGTGTGGAGTAGATCGGGTGTTTGACCCCCGATCCGACCATTATTTTTTGTAAAGACTTATAACAATGCTTGCCGCCAACTTTGGAGCTACCCAAAAAATTAGAACCTCCTCCAAACACTATATAGCGGTCCTCCATTTGTGGCTAAGTCTGAAATATGGTATGGTTTCAAACCTTAGCCTGTTTGAAAAATTAACAACATATAATATATCAAATAATCAACCATTCAAAATTTCCAACCTCTAAGGCCATGGAGTGGGGGCACATGGCAGCCCCTAGCTGTGCCACATGGCCTATCTGCATTGGTCAAAAAATCCCCAATAAAAACAATAATTCTTGAACCAATAATAATAATATAATTCACCCTTAGACATAGGATAAAAAAAATTCACTTCGTAGTCATCATCGACGAATCTGACTGGAACACTTGGCACATTGTCATTGGTTAGATCTGCAGAATATTCTCTGAGAAGCTGATTGTACCTGCCACATCATCAACAGCAAACCATAACTCCCTCAAATGAACTCAGATTTTGATGAAAATAGTTGCGTTGGAATTCTGGAGATGAGCTCTGTCAAGGCATTCAGGTTTGAATAATTTTTTATCACTTTCAATTTTGAGCTAAAATTTGATCCTTAGATCAAGCTTGTCCGTAGTTGTAACATATCATCTGACCACATCCACGACATGTGCCTCCTCCTTAGCCACGCCCTCGGCCTAGGAAACCACCTTGCACGATCGGCGAACTCGAAGCTTCGCACCCTTCTACCTACATTAGATATGCACCAGGACTATTCTGCATCATCAAATCATAGCTCTTACAATGTTTCTCATCATGCCCCATAGAACTGCAGAAATTGTAGAATAATTTCTTTGGTGATCTGATAAACTTTTTCAATAAGTGACAATATTCCATGTAATTTTGGCCTAAAACTTTTCATAAGATACACCATACATGGGGCCCTACACTTGGCCCTGCACTCGATCCAGGTTTTAATGGACTCGATGCCCCAGCATTCAAATACTCTCTATAAATAGGGCATTTTTATTTATAGTGACCCTCTTCTTTACAATTAATACACTATACTTTTGGCCTTATATCATATCAAACCTCCTTTCCCTTCCTTAGATCTCCATATGCAAGCTTGCCAACTGAGTTTGAATATGTTGCACAATTATGATTGTATTGACTATCAATGAAACCTCTAGCTTCATCGCTATCTTCAATGCTTCCACTTGAGTAGCAACCTTCCGTTGTGACAATGGAAATATGAGATGAGGAAAAAACACAACAATGAACCATTCTATATGTTGTTCATCTAGGATCTTAAACCTAATTTGGCTCAACAACATCTTAAATCGTTGATCTACCTCTCATACGGTCTTAGTAGCCAGGTGCTTAATCTACTTGATCTTCATGATACACTAGGACTGTGACTTTGGTTTCTTGAATTCAGTGTTCAATGTGGTCTTTGAATTAGCCAAAGAATAATTTGAATTCGTTGTAACATATTTCATGTACCAAGACAATTCTCTATCTTGCAGCGTGGTAACCAACTGCTCTTTCTTCATGTTTTCATCTGTAACATTTTGTGAACTCCATATCACTTATACCACAAACTAGAATTGTTTAGGATCATTTTTTCCCTTGAACACAGGAATATTTTGGGATTGGGCCATGGTGAATGGGGGAGGTGTAGGTGGAGGAACAAAATGGGATGGAGTGATGATCGGGGTGGAAGCTTGGAGGATCTCTGCAGTGATTTGATGACTCTCAGATCTTAGACTTCTTGGGGTACGAGGTTGCTTTATATTTCTCCAAACCTAAACAATGAACTATATTCCTTTTCAACGTACATTCCCTAACTGGTCCTAACCCTTTTTCCGCTTCGCATAGCACCAGTTTCTCTTTCTTCACACATCAATCTGAGAGCATTCATAGTATACCCTTTTCACAGAATAGCATTCTAATTCAAATTTTTAGTGAATTTAGATACTTACCTCTAAGGCATTTTAAGAACTTACACTCTACTTCGTTATAAGACACAGAAGTTTCGATTGCGAACTTAGTGATAAACCCTCCAAGGATATTGTCTATCCAATAATCAACAGCTCTTGAGATCTTGATATCAATCTTTTTTAGCTTCTCAATCAGATCTCGGGTCCACGCAGTTATCTTTTTATTGAACTAAATCGTATGCACAATTATCCTTGATATCCACTCGTATATCTTACTAGCAAATGACATGAAAAATATCTTGTACTGATCTGTATAGATATACTTCTATAACCGGTGTTCAGTAGAGATGCACAGGTTTCTGTTTTCTTGCACAAAAAACTCACATTCTTTTAGACTTACCTAATATTCAATCTCTTGCTTAGACAGATTCCACATCCATGTATCTCTCAGTTAGATCTCGGTCCTGCCAATGGAACTATTTGTTGGGTTAATGGGGCCTAGACCCAGGTTCAAAGTGACTATGCAGTCCAAAAAACCCACTATTATTGGCCCTTTTAGCAATGATCTACTTGCACAGACTGAAGTCTCACTTGAGGAAATATAGGGGGATGTTAGAACCATATTTATGCATCCAAAGGGATAGAGGATTATGATTTTAGGGCTTTTCCTTCTTATCATCTCTTTGCATATCAGATCTATCAATAATATAGGTTGTTTTCAAAACATCTGTTGAGCTCACTAACATACTGGATGATCTTACTTAGCCATATATTAAACAAAGTAAATAACCATAAATAAGACTGTGCTATTCAATTACAGATCAAAAGCCCTTATTCAAAATAGACATTCATAAACAGTAAGAAAAAAATAAAAAGCTCAATATAACTCAAATATTTCTCAGCAGTTCTTTCATTAATATCCAAATATTTGTCATACATTCAGTTTCACCCTACACACACAGCTGCAGGGGTCTGCACACGCAGTTGCAGACTTCCTAAGGTCTCCGCACACACAGCTGCAGGAGCCTCTTCCTCTAACCCAAAAGATAGACTCAAAACAATCTTACATATAAATGAATCTCATAAGATCTATTATGTTACACTAGTCTTTGGTCATCTAACCTATTACTATTAGAGGAACTAAAGTACACCATGTAAGACCAATTTTACCATAGTAAAATTGCTTTCACTATAAGAAATAATTTAATAAACCAGAGTTTATTAAATTATTTCTGGTCTAAACAGGAAACCCCATGAAGAACCAATAAATAAATCCTCATTTGTTTGATTTTCCTCTACGGATAAATAACTAAACCACTATTTAATTAATATTATTGGTCATATTTAACCCAAAACAGGAGAATTAATTAGAGAAATCATTATTTATCTTATTATTTTTTAGGAATAATTATTTAAATCATTATTTAATAATATTCCTTGTTAAATTTGACTAAATCATTTACAAATAATTGAATAAATGATTATTTATTTAATTATTCCTTAACCTCATCCTTGAAATAATAAATAAATCATTTATTAATTTATTAATTTTAAATAAAGGGATTTAACCAATTATTGGATCTGAAGCATTAAGGACATACAAGAACCCACCCCATTGAGGGGGACTAGTAACATCTTTCTATATTCCCTTCCCAGGTGTCATAATACAAAAAATTCCTTATAAATTCATATCTTGTCTGTTGTAAGTATGGAGAAACTCTTGTTTATTTTTGTTGTTTAATGTCTTTAACTCCATAGATCTGTATTTTTGTAGCATTTATTCTGATCATCTACTGCAGATCTAAGGAAATTGACAACCACATTTGATGTAAGGGTTGTTTGTTATGCATAGCTAAAGTGATATTTTTTCATACACTTATGATTAGGATTCACACTAACGTATCAATTAAGCTTACTTCTTCTCTTTTTCATATCTTACATTCCTTTTTTTTTAATTCTATCTAGACTCCTTATATACGTTTCGAATTTACAATACCATGGTCCAAAACCATGGGCGAAGTCCAACATTCACAAAATATCCCATCCCATTACATAATAAGGGGCTTTGACCCACCCCAAAGCCCTTGTGACTCAAAATAGACTCTACACTACGAGTTGTGCTCCTCGATCTGCTTTCTTCGCGGGGATCCCATCTCCAACAGTCTTCCACACATCATAGGATTCAATTAGTACTTGGTGATAACTGGACTTCAAATCAATCATGCTAAAATATTTATCCCCCTTGATTTGGTCCAGCAGGTCACCAATCTGTGGAATCGGATACCTATTCTGGATAGTGACCTTGTTCAACATTGATAGTCAATACAGAGTCTCTAAGTCCCATCCTTCTTTTGTACCAACACTATCGAGCTCCCACGGGGCGATGAACTTGTCCTAATGTGCCCTTTCTATAGTAGTTCTTGAATCTACCTCTTGATCACATTGTTCTTTACAAAATAAAGTCGATATATCAGCCCATTGGGTAGTAGTGCACCTGGGGTCATATCGATGGAGTGCTTGACCTGACAGTGTAGAGATACCCCTGCGAGAGAGGTGAAAATGTTCTTATTCTCCTCCACAACCTTGTCCATCTGTTGATGTCGTGCGGAGGATCCCTTTCTAGAGGCCATGGCCACAATATTCTTCTCGCCCTGAGTGAAATTCAGAAGGAAAACAAATTTCCCAGTCTAGGATATGATATTACTTCATTTCTTCATAGTGATCAGAGTGATGGTGGTAGACGATGCTACCTCTCGTATCACGTAAAACTTATTTCCCAAAGTAATAATAATAGTGTGAGGCATATATTCATACACAACATGTCGCTTCCACAAGTATGATTGGCCTAATAATACATCACAAAATTCGAGAGGAGAAAAATCACATAGTACCTCATCCGTGAAGGTCTTGATGTTATAGGGAAGGTGACAACACTGGTTGACGCAGAGATCTCGTCCATGGTGAAGCCACCCAATGGTTTATGTCTTCAGGTGTGTTTTGTTTGGTAGGCCTAGCCACTTTACAACCTATGCTGAAATGAGGTTACTTTGGCTCCCGCTGTCAACAATGAACTGCAGTGAAGAACCCTTCACCCACATCTGTGAGTGGAATAGGCACTCCCCCTCCTATGGATCTGCGAGCTCAATCCTTCTAGATCTTGGTGGTGGCAATAGTGGGACTAGGCTTCACATATATAATATGCTTTCCTTTGTCATTCCCCCTATTTCATTCTGACTCAAAGTCGGAGCATGCATTTAATTCAGAAGCCTTATAGCTCAGCCACCAGTGACTTCTTGGCTCGTAACTCACTTGTGTTGTGAGTGGATCTTTTATGGAACTCACGCCACTTTCCCTTGTCCTTATTTTTCTTTTTGGTGTTTTTCTTTTCATGTGGTTTGATGGGTTGTCTTGGTTTTCCTTGCCTTGGATTTTCCCTTTGTTTAGTGGTTTGGGGGTGCCTTTCCGTTGCTTTAGATTCACAGATCCAAAGTCCCGCTTCTTCTGTTTAAACTTATGCTCAATCTTGACTACATATTGATAGGCGGCACTGAGTGAGGATATTTCTAGGAACTCCATTTCTTCCTGCATTTACTTACGCAAACAGTCACGGTACTTGAGTACCAAATGCCACTTGAAATCTTTGATGCCCAGCTTCGTGCGAAGGGCATGAAAACCATTTGTGTTCTTCAACACATCTTGGTCCCTTCCCTGATACAGCATTGTCCACTTTATGTATTTCTCTTCATAGCTATCAAAAGGGTAATATTGTTCCTTAATGGAATCTCAAAAATAATTATAAGTGGGTGCGACTGAGAATAGTGAGGGTCCCCCCTCATCCTTTTTCTCACAGTAGGTTTCTTGCCAGTCCCTCAAATGCAGGGCAGCCTTCAGGAGTGAAAAAATAATATTTTCCTCATTGGAAAAGTCATGAACTGAAAAATATCATTCCAATAGATTTAACCATTTATCTACAACAATTGCATCTATATAGCCCTCAAATATGGGAATTTCAAAGTTAACTTGTACCTTAAAAGGTGTGGCACCTCCATAGTGGATGTCGAATGAATATGCCCCGCCTGTGGGCAACCGTCGAAGGATTTAGGAAAATTTATCCATCATTGTGTTCCTCAGTTTCTCGAGGGCCTCCTGTTGGACACAATAACCCTCGAAGAGGAAAGTTATAAAAATATTTTCCTTTGGATAGTCTTCAAATGATTTGGGAAAATTTATACATCATTTTGTTCCTTTGTTTCTCGAGAGCCTCTTGTTGGACACAGTACCCCTTGAAGATGAAAGTTAGAGAAACAATTCGTAGATCAAGGAGCGAAGCGCACAACGTGAAGTGAATTTTGAGTCTTAGGCGCTTTGGGGTGGGTCAAAGACCCTTATTTTGTAAAGGGATGAGAATATCTTGTGAATTTTCAAACCCTACCATGTTTTTCAGACCATGGTATTGTAATATAAAATAATATATACGGAGTCTAGGCTAGATCTTGAAGATATATTTGATAGATAATTTATGATATGCACTTGGATGTAAAAAAAAATTGAGTCTGATTCTATGGTTTTGGGTTAGAGGAAATTCTCCTACAGTTGAGTGTGCGAAGACCTTAGGAATTTTTCATCTGAGTTTGTAGACTCCTGTAGATGAGTGTATAGCGTGGAATTGATTATATGAGAAGGATCTAAACATTAATGAAGTACTTTTGAAGACATATCAGTGCTTTGAGTTGATTTTTTTATTTACTTGTATTTTTTGTTATCTGTGCTAAGTAAGGGTGTTGATCTATAATTTCATAGCGAAGTTATGTTTATGGTTGTTTACATTGTTTTATGCTTGAATAAGTAAGATCGTGCAATCTTCAAGTTAGTTGAATAGATGTGTTGAACAATGATGGTATAGTTGATAGATCTATTCTACGAAGATCTGCCAAGTATAGAAAGGAACTGAAGCCCTAAATCTACAGTCCATTGTCCCTCTGGATGCAGAAACCTTGTTCTAGCATCCCCCTATATTGTCTTAGGTGATACTTCGGTCTGCGCAAGCAAATCATTGCGGAAAGGGCCAGTAATAGTGGGTTTTTTTGGTTCACGTAGCCATATTTGAGTCTGGATCTAGGCCCCATTAAGCTAACAAATGGTTTCGTTTCCAGGACCAGGATCTTACTGAGGGATAGCTAGATATGGCATCCGTATAAGAAAGATATTCAAGGCAGGGTAGATCTAAAAGAATGTGATTTTGTTGTGCAAGAAAACAGAAATTCATGCATATCTACTAAATATTGGTTACAAAAGTATATTTTTACATATCATTACAAGAATTTTTATCTTGTCATTTGCTAGCAAGATGTACAAGTGGATATCAAGACTATTTGATCAAACGGGTTTTTTCAACAATAAACCTACTGTGTGGACCCCATAATTGATCAAGCAGCTGAAGAAGACTAAAAGCAAGATCATGAGGGTTGTCAATTATTTGATCGATAGTATCCTTGGAGGTTTTATCATGTAGTTCATGTTCGATACCTCGGTATCCTACAGTGAAGCAGCGAGCAACCTTTTTCAAAGTTTCGTGAGGTATGTACCCAAATTCACTGAAGTTCTAGATTAAAATTCTATTGTTTAAAAAGGGTGTAATACAGATGCACTCATATTAATGTTTGAAGAAAGAGAGCTTGGTGCTATGTGAAGCGGTAAAATATTTACGAAAAATTGGGTTACTTACGTTGAAACTGAATAGTATGATGTTTGGGTCTGAAGGAGGAGAAATCAACCCAGCTCATTAGAGAACTGTTGAGATCTAAAATGGGCCTCCCAAGAAAATTTTACAACCAAAATAAAATTTATAAGAACCAATAGGATTTAAGATAATAATGTCAACCATGGGGGATGATTCACCATTTTTTTGGTAAAAAGGTAAAAAGATTAAAAAATAACAAAATAATAAAGCTACTTTTCAAATTGTATTTCAACTTATCTCCCTAATTTTTTACTCAAATTTCTAGCGGGATTACTCATTGGATGCAAAATTTAATTCCTCATCCAAGGATTACCCATTTTGCATACTTTCAATGGACCTTGCTACACAAAAAATGAGAAATACATGAAAAGAAGTGATTGCAATCACATTTTTCATGTATTTTTCATTTTTTGTGTAGAAGGATCCATCGAAAGTATGCAACATGGGTACTCTTGGACGAGGAATCAAATTTTGCATCCAACGAGTGTTCCTAGTCAAATTTTGAGTAAACCCATATGGATATAAGTTGAAAATACGAGTTGAAAAAGTAGTTTTTTCTTTTTTCCCTCTAAAATTTGATGATGTAATATAATATCATTTTATTATTTCCACTATTGTTTTATAATTTCCTAAGGAGTCCCATTTTAGACCTCAAAATTCCCCTAATGACCCCGATAAATGTGTCGCTAAGATCTAAAAAGCATTAGAGCATTGTAGATATTCCCCAACCTTCCAACCCCATCATCGCCCACCACCATTTCATTCCTCCACCTCCCCTATTCACCATGGCCCAGCCACCAAAGATGCACATTTTAAAGGGATCAGATGATCTTGAACAATTCTATTTTGTTGTAGAAGCAATATGGAGTTTGCAGAATATTACAAATGAAAATATGAAGAAGCGCAGTTGGTTACAGTGCTGCAAGACAGAGCATTGTCCCGGTATATGAAATATAATACGATGAACACAAATGCTACATTGGTTGAGATGAAGACTACATTGAACGTTGAGTACAAGAAACCGAAGATGTAGTCTCATTGTATCATAGAGATCAAAGGAATTAAGCAGTTGGGTACTGAGACTATGTGGGAGGTAGACCAGAGATTTAAGACATTACTATGTCAAATCAGCTTCAATATCCCTCAACGAACAACATAAATAATGGTTTATCATTGCAATGTTGCCTCATCTCATATTTCCACTATCATATCAGAATATTTTAACCCAAGCGAAAGCGCTAAAGATCGCGATGAAGCTCAAAGCTTCGCCAGTAGCTGATACTAGCATGGGATTTTAGCAAATTCAAACCCAATTGGTGAGCTTGCAAATATAGATCCAAGATCTAAATAAAGGAATGGAGGTTAGGCCTAATATTAGGTCAGAATTCTAGTGTATCAAGTGCAAAGCATAGGGTCACTATGAGGAGTAGTGCCCAATTTATAGGGAGTATTTGGGCACTGGGATTCCAAGTCCATTGAAGCCTGGACCAATCATTGGGCCAAGTGTAGGGCCTAATGTTTGGTGTAGCATATGCTAGGCTGCAGGGCATCATTCCACTAATTATTTTCATCTAATTCAAAAATATGTCAGATTGCAGAAGAAAATATTCGGTAACTACTGTAGTTCATTGGGACATGATGAACAACATTTTCAAAGCTACGATCTCATGATGCAGCATAATCCTAGTGCATATAGAATGAAAATAGAGGGTCGAGAAGCTCCGAGTTCACCAACAGTGTGAGGGGGTTTCCAAGGCTGATGGTGTGGCTGAGGAGGAGGCATTATTTGTGGACAAGGCAAGATTATATGTTACAATTGTGGGCATCCTAGAAATTTTTCTAGGGATTGTCAAAATCCTACTACAGCTTCTTGTAAGTATTGTCAAGAATTTGTTCATGAAATCGAATACTGTCCCATTTTATTATCAAAATGTAGGAGAAGTGCAACCAACAATCGATTCAGAACATACAAATGATGAGGTTTAAACCGCTCAAGGCAGATATGAGCATTAACATAGTAACGCGTAGCGGTGTGAATACTAGAGAAGACGACGCAGAAGGAAAGTGACCTATGATGGAGACATGGTTTCAAAAAGTTTAAGATAAGAGTGTTGGGTTCAATATACAGCGCGAGAAAGAGACATTCATGGAAGTGAAGAAGACATTTATGACTCCTAAATATTCGATATCAACTGCGTAGAGAAAGTTGTTCCCACTGAAGAATAAGCCTGAGGAGAATATTGAAGCAAAGGAAGCTGATCCATACATCTTGGAATGCTTTTTGCAAATGTGTATGAAATTTCTAAGGGATCAGGAGGCTATAGAGGGGTTACAGGAGCTGATAGATAACTGCACTGTCAAGGAAAATCCACAATTGGAATAGTGTGCAGTCAACAAAGTGTACAAAAATAAGAAGAGAACCAGTCGAGAGATGCGGTTGACTGCAAAAAACTTAGATTATGAGATGGATCAAAGTCATTCTGAATCTGGGATCATATGCCAACGATCTGCTAAAACAAAAAAGGGAACGAATGTGAAGGCCTAAGCTACAATGGTCATTTATTTAGCTGAGGATGGAAAACCATCAGAATATCATTCCTATGGGCCGATTGTAAGGCTTCAACATAGATATTGATGGAGCAGGCGCATGAGTTTGAAGTTATTGAGATCGTTGACGATAGAAATCCCTATCATGTTTTTCTTGTATTTGATTGGGCTTACAACATGAACGCTATAATAAATTTGAAGAATAGGTAGATGATATTTGAGAAGGGTGTTAAACAAGTTGTTGTGCCATTGGATCCCTCTGAAGGTGAGCGTTATACAGAGCCTGTCCAACATGAATATGGGGATGCTGATAATATATATAAGCTTATTATGCAGGATGAATATTGGATTAACCCTACTGCTGAAGGAAAAATATGTTGGGAGCACGATAGTTTGTGCGTTTCAGACTTCGATGAAGAGTTGGAGCATTGGTAGAATTGATTACATGAAGTAACTACAAAGTGATGTAACAAGGTTACCAAATCACTTCACAGTGTCTCATCGGAGGTGTGTGACTTGCCGTTTTATAATGGAACTAGGAACGTTGTCCTATTTCTGGAATAATTTGAGCAGAAGGTGCCTTCAGAACAAAGATATGAAGTTTTTGTCTTCGCATTAAGGTCCACTCCAGCTCGATGGTGGGGCACGCATAGAGAAAGCTTAGATGGATGGAAGGATTTATGTAGAATGATAAGACTCATATTTGGCCATGTAGACACTAAGATCGCAGAGAAGTACAATGGTAGAGATGATCCTTGTGAGCGTTTATCTCGCTGGACTTCCGCTTGGGGTGAAGAACCTTAACTAGAATGGGTGCATGTCTTCTTTCATTCCCTGGATACAAAACCTTAGAAATGGTATCTTAAGACGGAGTTGTGCCATGGCACTACAAATTGGTATGCAATGACTGAAAGTTTATTATTAGTGAGGTTCTTCAAGAATGCAAAGTAGGTGCATTCTGAACTACTGTTGAGCCAATAACTCTGGTACAACATGATTGGGCTTCACAGTTGGAATAATCCCAAGCATGTTACAATCATCCCAGTTTAAAATACCTGGTCAAAAATTATATGTTGGGAGAGGAGACAGTGTCGGTTCTTATTTGCGAGAGATCATATGACTATCAACGATTTTGTCGAAGGGTGCCTTCACTACAGAAGAATTATTGTGGAGAATGGGGAAAGACGGCACAAATGAATACACTAAGGGAGGCATAAATTCGTCGAATGGGTGAGTCTGGCAAAGTTAGTCCAAAAAGTGACTATTGGAACAGTAAAATTTCATTGGAAAATAACTTGGTCATTAAAAGGAGCGGAAGGGGTGTATTTAATAGGCATATTTGGGGGGATATCCTGCCAAATCTGCATTTATGAGGAGATTTTGAAGGAAATAATGGAGTTTGAATTTGAATTTCACTATAAATTAGGCATCCACTCCGCATTCACACACTTTGTGTGTTAATATTTTGAAGTGAGATTTGGCATTTGCAGGAGTGCCAAGTGAACCACTGCATGTCAGAGTATAACTTTGAGTTGCTGAAAGATGAATTTCTCAGAAGTCGAGCTAGTACACACAATCTAGTTAGATTTAGAATGCACAATGATGGCTATGCCACCTACACATAGCGCAGGGCCAAGGTCGTGTAGGAATCAGACGACTGTGGGTGCCACGCCATCCACAAATCCAAACAATTTAGTGTAAAGATCCTTGCCCCAAAAGAAAATACCTAAGGAAAAAAGGAGTAAGGGGGGCCAAGACCGGCAGAAGAAGGTTTTTGAGATCGAAGAGTCTGACGAATAATAAGTTGCCCCTAAGGAAATCAATGTCAAGGACGTTGAACCTATCTCTAGGTTTCCTCTGTATATCCCCACATGGAAGTTGGATGCTAAGAAGACAAAAAAGGATCCAGACATACTTAAGTACAATATCTTTGCGCCATTGATTCTGGATGAGGTGTCAGTCGAAGGGGATTTATTGGGCAAGGTGCCCTAACTGCGTATGGAGGATTGGGACTTCAACAATCGTAGTAAGGAGTTCGAGCCAATCTAGTATCTGCACCAAGAAACATATGAAGATAGAGTAATAAGATATTGGAGCCAATGAAGTGGGTAGATTGTATCTAGGATGCAGGGATTCTCAACATGTTGTATTTTCCATAGTTTGGGCGAAGTATTATTAACACTATTTGTGTACGCCAATTGTTGGAATTAGTGCACAATGACTGCTTGTGGCTAGGGAAAGATCCCTATTGACACGATTCTAATCCAGAAGATTATGGCCCTCTCTTGCCTCGGCTTGGACCCTGCAGAAGAATTCGTGGGAAAATATCAAGACAAGTAACTCGCAGATCAGATGAAGAAATATTTTAGTCTGACAAAGGGAACCCGGGGTTATTAAATTAACTCCTCTTTGATAGATCAGTGTGATTTTCTGCATACATTTTTGTTGGGAAAGTAATGAGAAAGAGTCATGTAGAGGAGGCTTTTTCATTGGTAATATCCTTGGCTGCGGAGTGCACCAAAGGTGTAGTTTATAATTGGGCAGAGTATCTATGTAGTGAGTTCCTCGCAAATTGCATAGAAGCTCAAGAAGAGGGCAAGTAGTTCCACTATGTGTGGCTCTTGTTATTAATAGCATTGATGGCTTGGAGGGAGCTCGAGGAACTGTAGCTCCCCAATGTGGACCTCGGTCTTTGTGTGGTTGCCAGATATGCCTCATTATGGCATTCAAAGGAGCCATCCAGGTTCATGGAAAACAAAAAAATTTGGGTTGTATTTGAAATGATTTTATGCACTGTGATTATCCAAAAGCCTCAACTATCTCCAAGTATTGTGAACCAATACCGACAGGTTGTGGAGTTCAAAGTAGATTTCCAGCACATTCATATTCACACGAAAAAGGACCTCATTGGGGTCTAGTACGAGATATTGTACCTTTTTGAAGAAGAGTATGTTGAAGCCATCATCAGTGCATGGACAAGTGATTGGTTAACTTTGCTTACTGAAGGCACAAAGCAGGCATGGATGAGCGGTAAAAATTCCTCTGTAAACATGAGAAAAAGGACATTGAAAAGCTGCAAAATAAATTTACATTTGTGCCCGGTACAAAGACAACAATGGAAGTTCTTATAGAGATGGAGATTCTCAAGAAATGAGGGGGCGATGCTCAAGGAAATGACACAATTATGGATCCATCCAACCCCCCCTCCCCTTTTACTACCAAAATATGACAGCCATAGAAGGGTAGCGCCAGGAAGAAGGTAAAATCTCATAGGTCCATTGGCCCGAAAACAATGGTCCTCACTGAGGGGGACCTCGACAAAATAGGAGATATTTCCAATAATGTCACAACGAATCTATTGGGGAATATTAGACAATAGTACAAGAAGCTTTTGGAAAACATCCATAAGGGCCTAAAATACTTGAAGGTTCAAACAAGTGTGGTTCAAGTGAGTGTGAGTCAAGTGAGCGGGATACAAGCGAGGGTGACTCAAGTGAGCAGGGCACAAAATGGTGCAAGAACAGTAGTGCATGAACTGGAACTAACCCTTGATACTCGCGCGGTACCAATCCTTGTGATAACATTGATTTTTGATACTACGGATAAGATGAATCAGGTAGTGCATCAACATAACACACGACTTAACCTCGTCGCACTGCCACTATAAGCATTACACGAGTTCCACAAAGGCATCACTAAGGAATTACAAATAAGGGAACAAAGTGCCTTATAAATTATTTGAGATGTCAGGAAGGAAACACAGAGCATGGCTAATGAAAATAATATGGTTGTACAAGAGTGAAATTTTGAGGCTGCGCATAGAAAAAAGTTGAAATAAGCCATCTCCAAGGCTTACAACGATCTACTAGATCTCTAGATTCAGGTAGCAAGTTCGCCAGAGGAAAAAGTGGCCAAGCTCAGGACAACAGTAAAGGACTCCAAAGCCAAGGCCGATGAATTGCACCTCAAAATACAGATGAAAATAGTTTAGTTTCAATTGCAATTGCAGCCGGCCACTCAACCAGAAGTCTAGGAGTAGTACACATGAGAGCTCAACGATGCCACTGAACAAATTGAATCCAGTAACTAGGAGTGTGCACATGTATTCAAATATGTCATGGATGTATGGGCCTCATTGCAGGAGGACCCTCAGGTGCAGAAGATAGAAGCAGAAGTTCGCGAGAAGCTCAAACAGAAGCAGAAGTTCGCGAGAAGCGGTATACCTGTCTCTAAGAGGGTAAATTATTGCAAGATCAGATAGATGAGATGTGTAGGAAGGAGCAGCTCATTACATCCATAATGAATCCATGGGAAGCTAAGGCCATTCAACTTTCCCAAATTGTAGAGAAGAATCTAAAATCATTGTGCCAGGCAAAGTGAGGATTTGAGCAGAAGACAGTCCAGCCTGTTACCGATACACTGCTCAGCGACGTCCAAGATTTTGAAAATCAATGCACCGAAGTGACTCCACCATATAAGGATGCCTCGAGTGGCAGCAAATAAAATATTGATGGCACACCAGAATTGTGACTCTAGACGAGTCACGGTTTTGTGTTGTGGGCATGTTGGAAACAGTACCCCTCAAAGAGGAAAGTTAGAGAAAGACTCCATAGATTAATAAGTGGAGTGCGCAACGCGAAGTTAATTTTGAGTCTTAGGGTCTTTGGGGTGAGTCAAGGCCCCTTATTTTGTAAAGGGATGGGAATATCAAGAATGTGTATGAAAGACATTTAAGATGTGGAAATAGATCCTCTAGTGAGAATCATGTTTATTATATTGTTGAATGATATGGAGAGGCTCCTCCACACCCCGAATCACTCTTATATCTTTGATAGGGAGGCCATGACATTAACTCCCCTGGATGTTAAAGAACACCATAACTCTTATGTATTTATATTCATCATGTCTGGTATTAAATCCAATGACATCAAGGTTCAAGTCGAAGATGATAACATTTTGAACATCATTGGAGAGTGGAAGAGGAACGAGAAAGAATAAAAAGACTCGTCATTGTTTATGGTAGCAAACAACTCCACCTTAATTTTTCACAGATAGTTTGAGTATGCAAACATAGCTAGTGCATTAAGGAGTTAAGCGATGCACAAATATCATACCAACATTGTTGAATGTAGGAATGTTGGTCTACATAATCATATTTTTCATGCCAAAGCATTAAAGTATTGGCATAGAGGAAAGAGCATCAGAAAGAAGTCACAAGGGGAAAATAAAAGCCAAAATTGGGACATGTGCTCTAATACCATGTCAGGCCAAGATGGTAACTCCCAAATATTAAATATTTCATTAAGGTGAATGTAATTAAATACAATCAAGATAATTTCCCTTGGGATTCACATTCCATGGTCTCTTCATATTCAATTTATATATTTACATATTTACAAGTTTTCACCCAATCCAAAGGATTAGGTGTCAACATAGGATGACCCTTGTGTATTTTACATATCATGATTAGGATGGTAAGACATGAAATATTTTTAGGCTTGCATACCAATGTATATATATATTTCTCTCAATGTGTGTGTGTGTGTGTGTCTTAGACCAACATATATATGTATGTATATGTTTTTAGAGTAGATTTCCTATCTGAATTTATGCCAATGAAACGTACATTCTAAAATTCCAGTGAGAATAGATATGTAAATATGTAATCACACTATTACTAGTAAAATAAACCAATATTTCAGACCAAGTCATGCAAGAAAGTATGGGTAGCTAGGACTCCACCAATGGAAAGGAGGTTGAGGGCTAGGTGATGATGGGCTTAACCTTGGGGGGGTTAACCCATTATTCAAATGAGCCTAAATTCAAAATTTCTTGTGTTTTATACTAACTCACTGAAGTGACTTCCTTGTTCCACTTGTAAAAAAATGGACATGCACATAAAATTCATAGTTTCTATACTACAATATGCCATCATGTTTCTCACCGGGAGAAAGTATGATAGAGGAGTCGGCGTGCCTTAAATGCCCCCCAAGGGAAACTTGAGTTGTAGATGTCATTATAGTGTGGCTTTAAAAAAAAAAATCAGAATTTAAATCCTAAACTTGAGTGTGGCATTTTTTTTTACCGCATTCAACAATCAAAATCCTGGTGTTTTGATTGTCCCCATGGCCTCTTTCCCTTCCAGTTTGAGCATTCCGTCTAAAATCCTTGCGCTAGTCCGAATATGAGCAATCCGTCCAAGCATTCCATTTGTCTTTTTGGACTGTACCTCGGCTGGCTCTTCCCATAGAGCGTAGCAAAGAGCAGACATAATACAAGCAGTGTTAAGATCAATAAGACCTCCGAACAGGGTTTTTCCCACACCATGGCTTCATACTTGTTGTCGTCCTCACACTCTAAGATCATACGATAGTTTATTCCTGCCACTACTTGCTGCTATGCCTCCACGACTCGACAAAGGATTAATTTGCATCCATGTTGATTGTTGTACTCATCAACGGCAAAGTGCACACAGTCTTGAACCTCTGGTGAGTTCACGTCTGCAGGGCTCCATCCACCGCATGCCATGGCCACTGCTCACACCCACAATACAACACAAATACACTGCATGAATACTCTCAACGGTTGAGCATCCACCTCTATAATATTTTGGAACGGTACTCAGGAGACCATGACCTTGATCGAGAGTGAGCATAATGAATTGACCAGCACTGTCATTGACATTGCACTTTTCTGAGAACGCACTATCCGTGTGTTGCTGCTAAGTTGAAATTGTGTAGAGAAATCGAATTTTAGAGAGAAAAATATAGAAGAAATTAGATCAAAAGGAAGCACGCAACAAGGATCATTGGATCATTTTGTACATGATTGAGACAGCAACTTCGACCATTTTAAAAAAAAAAAAAAATTGTAATGTAAGTGGGATCATTTTTTTTGGGAGTTGCAAGTTTTAATTGGAGTTATAAGGGAGAAAATTGAAATTTATGTTTTTATTTGGGGCAATAAGGTGATGTAGAAAATGTTGTCATTTTTTTTGGAGGAATAAGGGTCATTAGTTGTAATTTTTATTTTGGAGAAATAAGGGTTATTATCTATAACTCAAAGTACGTTTTACTTTGAGGGGGGGTAGAAATTTTTTTAAGAAGAAATTTGTAAGGGCATTATCAAGTGGTCAAATTTTGCAAATATTTCATTGTAAACACTCAACGAGAAATTGACTAGAGCCAAGTGCAAAGCTCATTCATTTTTCTCCTTTTTTGAATGATTATACGAGGGTCAAGGCCAAGCCCCGATAGATTGTTTTTTCTTTGCATGGCATGTGTTGTTTTCGGCGTGGCGTGTTTCGTCTTACAAGTTGCTCATTTTTTCTTGTGCTTGATTCTTTTAGTGCACTGCTTCAACACTATCATGTCAAAGTTAATTAATTTGTTCTCTGAATCAGATAAGATAGATGGGGTGAAATATTATAAGACATGGAAACATCTAATTGAAAGCACTCTCATTTATAATGAATTGTGGTATGAAATATGCGATGGCAACATTAAGCCTAATAAGCCAATAGATGATGCTTCACTTGCAAAATGGGAAGTAAAAATGCCAAGGCATTAGCTTTTATAAAGACTTCAATTAATAATGAAATGTACATACATAGTGAAAATTCCTCAAATGCATGGACTGCTTTAAGTACATTCAAAGATCTCTTTGATACACAACCTAAATCAAAGAAGATGATCTTCAATTAAAATTTCTTCAACAGAAATTAACTGAAGGTGCTAATGTCCTTGAGCATATTTCACAACTTAAAAACATCAAGCAAGAAATAATAAATTTTGGTTTTCAAGCTGTCGATGAAAGTTTCTTGACCAATATTTTAATTGTTGTATTGCCATCATCTTACACACATTTTTTGGAAACTTTGCAAGTCACTGGAAAGTTCGAGAAGATAAATTTTGATGAATTGAGTGACATGCTAGCCAAACATGATCAAACCTTTGGGAAGAAGAAACATATTTGGGAAGATGTATTCTTCACCGAAGCCAGCTCAAGTAACTCCTTAGCTAATAGTTCAAGAAATTGAGGAAGAGGAAATTTCAATCAAATTCAAGCAGTCCAAGGTCGTGGTCGCAGTCAAAGCAGAGGAAACAATTTCAACAGAGGCTGCAATTCAGGCAGGAGAAATTCTCAAGGAAGAGGCAACAATCAAAGCAGAGGATATAATCAAGGCATAAGACAAACTCATAATAGAGGCCAAAGCAGAGGTAGAGGACAATATCAAGGTAGAGGACAGTCTCAAGGCAGAGGCAGAGATTTCAGTCAAATTGTTTGTAGGAGATGTAACAAAGTTGGCCATTATGCAGAAGATTGTAGAACTTCTATTGAGAAAATTCCCAAGTTTCATCCAAACTCTACACAGTTTACAAATGATGAATATGATCCTAATGGTTCTGAATATTTCTTCACCAATATAGAATCAACAGCTTTACAAGTTTCAAACTTTCTTAGAAGTGATTATAAATATGCATGGATTAACGATACAGGCGCAACTCAACACATGACTTTTCGATGTGACTTCTTTTGGAGTTTCAAAGAATGCCATCTAAATTCAATCTATCTTGCTGATAAAACAAAACATACTCCTTCAGGAAAAGGTGTAGTTAATTTTTTGTTACCAGTCATTGGAGAAAGAATGATTTCAAATGTATGGTATGTCCCAACATTTAAGCAATTTTTTTAATCTTTAGTCACGATTCAACAAGAAGGACATATGGTGATTATGGAAGATGTATTAGTTAAAATTAACTCAGTCAAACAGAACATGAAAACAGTAATGACAGGTTATGAATATGGAAAACTGTTAAGGATGAAAGGGATAGTTATTCCAAGAAATTCTGACTTTGCAGGAGCATCAAGTACAGAAATTTCACCGATCAGATTGTGCATGTAAGATATGGCCATCTCAACTGTGAAAGAATCTCTCAGTTACAAAAACAATGAATGGTTAAGGGACTTCCAACATTCAAAAGGGGAAATGCAAAATGTGAATCTTTCATTTTTGGAAAACAACATCAAGAGACTTTTCCTACAAGTTCATGGCGTGGAAACAGGCATTTGCAGTTGGTTCACAGTGATATTTGTGGACCCTTACCAACTTCACTTGGAGGATGCAGATATTTCTTAATTTTTATTGATGATTTTAGCAGGATGACTTGGGTATATTTTTTGAAGCAAATTTCAGAAGCATTTGAAAAGTTCAAAACTTTTCATCAACTTATTGAAAATGAAGTAAAGGAGAAGATTGCCTCTTAGAACTGACAATGGTGGAGAATTCACTTCAAATGAATTCAAAATGTATTTCATGGATAATGGCATAAAACAACATCTTACAAATGTCTACACTCCACAGAAAAATGGAGTAGTAGAAAGAATGAATCGTACCTTGTTAGGAATGGCACGATCTATGTTAACTTTCAAAAAGTTAAGTCCTTTATATTAGGCCAAAGAAATTCATACCACTGTCTACTTAAGGAACAGATCTCCCACTGCTTCTTTATATGGAATCACACCTTATGAAGCATGGTTTGTCTTCAAACCTAGGGTCAAACATCTCAGATTTTTTGGATCCATATGTTATGCCTTAGTTCCGAAGGAAAAACGAACTAATCTTGACTCACGAAGCTTGAAGTGCACAATGATTGGGTATTCTGATGAGAAGAAAGGGTACTGACTTTTGTTGAATGGGAAATTTATTGTAAGAAGAGATGTGATTTTTGATGAAAATGAGAGTAAGAGTGCTGAAGAAGTTGAAAGTCTTCTTCAAAAGTTAGAATCAAAATGTGATAAAAGAAATAGAAATCTACAAAGTCGACCAAATTCACAAATTTGGTATGAACTTGAGTTTCCTTTATCTAAAAATGATTTATCCAATCTGTCTTCTTCACCAGCACCATCTGGGTATTCTAGCAGTTCGTCCAACTCTCCTAGCAGCAGCAGTTCTTCTGACAATGACTCTATGCCCCCAGAACCTGTGGTTGATAAACAAACATTAGTTTACATCAACCCTCTTTTCAATGATGGTGATTTTTCACAATCTCATACCAGTGAACATCAATTGCCAAAATGGGCAGTTCAAATTTTGAAATATGTAAGGCCTAATGAACAGAATAAAACAGGAACAAGGGGATCACAAAGAGATGAAGGAAATTTTGCCTTGATAGAAAATGATATTACTGAACCTTCTACTTATCAAGAGGCAGTAAAACATAGAGAATGGAAACAGGCTATGGTTGATGAATATTAGGAAGTTCAAGACAATAACACTTGGAAACTTCTTGATTGTCCTCAGAATGTCAAACCCATCGAATGCAAATGGGTTTACCGAATTAAGTACAAGAAAAATGGTGAAATTGACAATTATAAAGCAAGACTTTTTGCTAAGGGTTTTGCGTAGCAGGGAAGGGATATATTATGAGGAAATTTTTTCTCCTACAGCTAAATGGAACACCATTCGATCACACTTGCCTAAGCAGCTCAACAAGGATGGAAATTTCATCAGATGGATGTAAAAATTGCTTTCCTCAATAGTGATTTACAGGAAGAAGACACAACCACCATATTTTGAAATTGAAGGACATGAACATAAATTCTGCAAACTGAAAAAGGATTTATATGGGTTAAAACAATCTCCCCGAGCTTGGTATGCCAAAATGGATGAATACCTTCGGAAAGTTGGTTTTCAACGACTTGAATCTGATGATACCTTGTATGTATGCCAACAAGGTAAAAATATAGTGATTCTGGTTATGTATGTAGATGATTTGATTATCACTGGAAATAATGATGATCACATTGCACAAGTGAAAAAGGATTTACATGCAGGTTTTAAGATGACAGATTTGGGACTACTTCACTACTATCTTGGAGTTGAAGTATTCCAACGTCCACATCATATCTTCATTTCTCAGAGTAAGTATGCAGTAGAAATTCTTCAGTGATTTGGAATGAAGGATTGCAAGCCTGTTCTTACCCCTATGGAGAAAAACTTGAAACTTTCAAAATTTGAAGGGGGGGAAATAGTGAATAACACTACTTATCGACAGTTGATTGGTAGCTTGATTTATCTTACAACTACTCGGCCAGATCTTTCTTATGCCGTCAATATTATTTCCCTCTTTATGCAGGAGCCACGAGATAGCCACTGGAATGCAGCCAAAAGAGTTTTTTGTTATATCCAAGGAACAAAAGATTTTTGTATTCTTTACAAAAATACTAAAAGCTTTTTACTTGGTGGATTTTCAGACACCAATTTTGCTAGTAGTATTGATGATAGGGCATCAACCTCAGGTTATTTAATGAACATGGGGTTAGTTGTAGTATCCTAGAGTTGCAAGAAGCAAGCTATAGTGGCCACTTCTTCAGTAGAAGTAGAATAAATATCAGCATGGGAAGCAGCATGTGAGATGGTTTGGTTGCGTAGATTTTTACAGGACTTGGGTATTCCTCCAACAGAAGCTACTTTTCTATTCATCGACAACCAGTCAGCAATAAAGCTTGCCAAGAATCCATTTTTTCATTCAAAGACAAAGCATGTGGACTCTAAGTATCATCATATCAGATCACTCATTGCAAAGGATGTCATCAAGCCAATTTATTGTCCTTCAGAAGATCAAACCTCCGATATCTTCACCAAACCTCTTGGAAGAATAAAATTTACTAAGTTCAGGGATGAACTTGGTATATGTTGTAATGTATCTTTGGATCATAGGGGGGAATGTTAGATGATCAAAATATCATAATATAAAGTTAGGATAAAATATTTATTAAATTAGAATATTTAATAAATATTAGAGACACTTAGAAATACAATATTGTTAGCAAAGATAGGACTCTAGAATAGAGTCGTATCTTAGGCTCTAAAATAGGAATAAAGTTAATAGATTGGATAGAAGATCATTTATTGTAAATGGACACTTGTTGTTTTTTCAAGTGGTCCATAACTAAATTAAGTTAGGACATATAGCTTATAAATAGGTTAGTTTCCTAATTGCAAATTAGTGGAAGTTTACGTTTGTAAACTCTTGCAATTTGTTATGTAATTTCTTTTCCATTATCAATAAAATTACATGTCTGAGGACACTTCTGTATTAGTGTATTCTATGATTCCATGTCATTTTTTCCACCCTATTGGCTAGTGATTGGATTCCCTGGAGGAGGATAAGGGTGTGAAACTTTTAAATGATTACCCTATTGATCTTAAAAGGATGTGGAGGTAGGGGGATAGGTTTCCATATTGTGAATCCTATAGGGAATGTAGAGAATCCAAATTGTAATTGGAACTCCCAAAATCCATAGGTATTTAAGACTTCGTAACTAACCTTAGAAGTCTTGAAATTATGGTTAATGGAATATGGGTGTAGAGAAGAGGGTAAACTACCTTTGGTTGTGTAGGATGATGGGGGATGACGAATTGTAGGTTGGAGAATGTTTAAGTCAATAACCTTGATTGTTACCTATTTAGAGTGATATGTGTACCATAGTGGATTTATGAAGTCCTTTATCCTGGTGGATTCATGGCCCAAACTTATGGTGACCCACTGCTAAGTTATTATGAAAAGTGTGGACGGGTGGAGCATTTGAGTTCTATATCCAGTTAGTGCTTCATTTCAAAGATAAGCTTCATTAACACATTTATGTTTATATCATGAAATTACACATGTTTCTCATGGATAATCAAGTCATATATGTTAGTCATGATTTTAAAGTTAGACATGTGTGCATTGCATAATAAAATGCATGGGAAATATATGATAGAAATTATGTGAAATTAAATTAAGGAGAAATTTTAGATCACACGTTTACAAAGACATTAATATTCCTCAATGGATGATTAGGGTGTTATGTTACCAATCATTACTATAACCCTAAAACTCATGCAGTACTTGATTGGAAGCATATATTGATATTATATAATAAAATTCGCATGTTTAGAGAATAATACAATTAATAAATTACTTACATTCAAGTAAATAAGTGATTCGTTAACTACAATGAAAAAATCATTGGATGATATGTCATAGCATATCTAATGAAGAAATAAATTGAAAATATGAAATATCTATTATGAAAATTAATTTTCCTTAGATTTATGGATTTATTAATTTACTTTTTTCTTTTCTTATGCATGTAATATATAAAATGTGGAAAATAAAGAATAATGGAAACCAAAACTCACCAATTGTAATGAACTATAGATATGACTTGGGAAACCCTTTCAAGAGAAAGACCAACTAGAAGGTGAGGTTACTTCGCTCGCTTTTTTTCTTAATGGAAATGGATGCAAATAAAATGAAGTGAGACCTATAGTCCATGGGATACTATAGAACATAAAGCCTTTCTATTTACCATCTTTCTATCCAAATTGAGTGACTCTTTTATACTGTGGAACAAAATGCACTCAAATATAATGGAAGATCCCTTTTCCCCCTACTCGCTTGGTTATAACACAAAATTATAGCCAAATAGTTATTAAATTTGACCCACTCAACCCTCAACATGACATACAACTTAACCCTTCTAGAACATTATTCATCATCCCCACATGGATATACCCTTTTCCTTGAGTAACATGATCTAATGTGGAATCATATCAAATTATGGTGGTCAACCACGATAGGTCAACTTGAAAGATACAATAGAGAAATTTTTAGGTCTAAAATAGGTCTCCTTAGGAATATTATAAAATAATAGTGGAAATAATAAAATAAGATTAGATTACATCATTAAATTTTAGAGGGAAAAAAGAAAAAACTAATTTTTCAACTCGTATTTTCAAATTATCTCCCTACGGTTTTACTCAAATTTTGAGTGTAAACACTCATTCGATGTGGAATTAAATTACCCATCTAAGGAGTACCCATGCTGCATACTTTCAATGGACCCTACCACAAGAAAAATGAGAAATACATGAATTTTTTATTGCAATCATGTTTTTTCATGTATTTCTCATTTTTCATGTAGCAAGTTCCATTGAAAGTATGCAACATGGGTACTCCTTGGATGAGAAATTCAATTTTGCATCCAACAAGAGATCCCGATTGAAATTTTAGTAAACCATTAGGGATATAATTTGAAAATACTAGTTGAAAAAATAGTTCTATTTATTTATTTTTATTTTTTTTATTCTCTTTCTTTTTACTTTTTTACTCTAAAAGTGGTGAATCATCCTCCATGGTTGAAATCATCATATTGAATCCTATATAAACTTATAAATTTAATTTTGGTTGTAAATTTTTATTTTGAGGCCCACTTTAGACCTCAAAATTTCTCACGACAACAGTAAAGGACTCCAAAGCCAAGGTCGATGAAGTGCACCTCAAAATACATATTAAAATAGTTGAGTTTCAGCTACAATTGCAGCGGACGACTCCACCAGAAGTCTAGGAGTAGCACACATGAGAGCTCAGTTTCCACTCAATAAATTGAATCCACTATCCAGGAGTGCGCGAATGTATTCAAATATGTCATGGATCTATGGGCCTCACTGCAGCAGGACCCTTAGGTGTAGAAGATAGAAGAAAAATTTTGCAAGAAGCTCAAACAGATGGACCAAATTAAGGCCATAGAAAATACCCTAGTGCTGATACAGAGGTATACCCATCTCCAAGACAGTAAATTATTGCAAGATCAGATAGATGAGATGTGTGGGAAGGAGCAGCTCATTACATCTAGAATGAATCCATGGGAAGCATAGGCCAGTCAGCTTTCCCAAAATGTAGAAAATAATCTAAAATCATTGCGCCATGCATGATGAGGATTTGAGTAGAAGACAATCGATCCAGTTACCGAGACGTTTCTCAGCGAGGTCTGAGATTTTGAAAAATAGTGCACCAAAGTGACTCCACCACTGAAGGATGCCTTGAGTGGCATTAAATAAAATATCGATGGTGCACTAGCATTGTGACTAGGAATGAGTCATAGTTTTGTATTGTGGGCTTGTTGGACACAGTACCCCTCAAATAGGAAAGTTAGAGAAAGACTTCACATATTAAGGAGCGGAGCGCACAACGCGAAGTTCATTTTGAGTCTTAGGGTCTTTGGGGTGCGTCAAAGCCCCTTGTTTTGTAAATGGATGGGAATATCTTTTGAACGTTGAAACTATGCCCATGTTTTTTGGACCATGGTATTGCAATATAAAAGACTATATAAGGAGTATAGGCTAGATCTCAAAGATATATTTTATAGAGAATTGATGATATGCACTTCGATGTAACGTTTTTTTGAGTCTGAGTGTGTGGTTTTGGGTTAGATGAAAGGCCCTTGCACCTGAGTGAGAAAAGACCTTAAGAAGTTTGTAGCTGAGTGCGCAAACCCCTGTTGCTGAGTGCACGGGGTGTAACTGATTGTATGAGAAGGATCTAAACATTAATGAAGTACTTTTGAAGACATACCAATGTTTTGATTTGATGTGTTTGCTTTACTTTTATTTTATGTTATTTTTTCTAATTAAGGGTTTTGATCTATAATTGAATAGTGAAGTTTTTTTATGGTTTTTTACATTTTTTATGCTTGAATAAGTAAGATCGTGTAGTCTGCAAGTTAGTTGAATAGATGTGTTGAAAAATGACGGTATAGTTGATAGATTTGTTCTGTGAAGCTCTGCCAAGAATAGAAAGGAAGAAAAGCCCTAAATCCACAATCCATTGTCCCTCTAGATGCAGAAACATAGTTCTAACATCCCCCTATATTCCCTCAAGTGAGGCTTCGGTTTGCACAAGAAGATCATTGCTGAAAGGGCTAGTAATAGTGGGTTTTTTTGGTTCGCACAACCATATTTGAACTTGGTTCTAGGCTCCATTAAGCCAACACCTCCTCGAGAAATATTTTGAAATGATATTATGCTCCCTTCTCTTTCTCTCCTTCCACCGTAGGAGGGCATCGGGGTTTGTGAGGTTTATCTTGCAAAGGCTCAACCAAATCAAGCCCTAACTCCTTATACCCTGACCTCATTAGGGACAAGTAAAAAAAAACTGAGAAAGAGTAGACTTCCTTGATACCACTAATCCAAAGTTATGAAATAACACAATAGAATACATATATAAACATAAACACAAAATTGCAGTAGAAATAAAACTTCATTTCATTCAATATCAAAGAACTAAAAAAAGCTTACATGCAGAATGGTAATAAACTAGCTTAGGCGATGGTAGCTTGTCTTTGAGAAGAGATGTAGCAGCTACATGACTCTCAATTGTATTACAATGAGGCTCGGTGGCCTTTTTATCATTAAGAAATAATGAGAAAAAATATACATCTAAAAACCTAACCCTAGGAGATGAAGTGCCCAAAGCTTGTGGGCCCCGTTGGGGTAAGTTGGAACGTCAACTTCCCGGGGTCGTAAATTTGGAAAATGATATTTGTTTGCCTATAGTAATACCTTGTTTCAAACATCTCAAAGAGGAGGCCAAAAAAAATGGGGAAACTTATTTAGGAATTTTTTGATCTCTTCGCTTTTCCAAAAAAATGTCTTTTAGTCCCTCAAAATGGCTCTAGAAGTTTAGGACCCGAGAAACTGCCAAAAATAGTAAATTGTGTTGCAATTAAGGAAACTGAAAAACTGAAACAAACAATGGTGGGGGTCAAAGTGGAATATGCAAGTGGACACCAATATACACCTAGGTTATTAGTTTTCATTCCACATTTGAATTATCTTTTCCAAGAGATCTTTTTGTGACTTGATTAGATCAAGTTATGAAAACTTTAGAAACCCACATCTTCGCAATGCTTCCAAGCATGTCGAATCATTCAACATTTGCAATTTTTCCCTATTGTGGAATATTTCCCTCCATAAACTCATTTTATTAGAGTTATCATACATAATTTAATCTTTAAATCAATTATTACTTCATCTACTGAGATTCTATACTACAAATGTAATTTTTGTCTTCACATCGCGAGCTTTCACACCTGATCAACACGTGTTGACATGTTTTTCCCATTCGGGAAGGGTGTTTTAACATTCCCTATTAACCGAAGTGACCATGTTACCCAGAAAAATGAGTTAAGGTTACTATAAAAACAAAAATCAATAGTAAAAATTGAAATAAAATACATTAAATGAAATAGTAGTTTTTTAAATCTTACCTGCAACTAACGGGAGTCAAAATGGTGGCTCGGATTATGCCCAATTAGCTTTAGAATATCTTCTTATATTTCTCTCCAAAGAGCTCTGACCAACTCAACTAGTGCATATGAGGAGCTCAACTCCTATTTATAGGCATTGGATGTATGCCTGAACCCTATGTTTTGTCATGTTTAAGAAATTTTTCCTTATTTTCAATCTCGGTTACTATTTAAAATATGTTTTTTATGTTCTAGTGTAGTTCAGAGTGATTTTCTGTCGATTTTACCATTACACACTTGTTGTGAGATTTGTTTTTAGGGAATTTTCTTGCTTGTGAAACTGAAAAAACCCCCAGTTACCTTCCTTGGGCTCATAAAACTCCTATGAAAAATATTTGAGCCATTCCTTTTCTATCTTTTTCTCACTCTTTAAAATAAAAGAAAACATTCTATGAGTTTTCTTCATCTAACTTGTTCCAAACTTTATGAAGAATAAAGTTTACTTTGCTCCCCTTGTACTCGTAAAAAAATGAGTTGGGCGTCTATTGAGCATATGTTTATCACTTAATCTGGAATCAATGAACTAACTATGGAAAAGTGATTATGTTGCGTATACTATTAACCCTTTTATATCACTCGATCATCAACCATGACAAAGGAACCCCCTTGGGGTCGTCTTTAAGCTCTTTTTAGACTCTCTAAATGTGAAAAGACCACTAAGTTTACCCTTTCTCGAATCGTTAAACCTAATAATATTAGGGAAAAATAGGAATATATAGTGATAACTATATCTATATCTCATGGAATTTTTGGCAGCACTATATTTTTCCATCCCTTGAAAATTGCACTTTTCCCAATATATTCCTATTTTTTAACTTCTCTTTGAACCATACGATCTTATGAATCTTGCCTTGATACCTTAATGTCCATACATATTTGTGTCCTTCTTCTCCTGGTGTCTTGAGGCTAAGTTTCCTAGTCTTTTTGATGTCATGCCTTCTATTATTGTCTACAATATGTTACCATTATCAACCATTTGATCATAAGCCTATTTCCATGAGTCGGTTCATATTTTTGTTTTACTTTATCTTCACAATAATTTATTTTGTCTCGTTTCACGTCAATTAATGTAGGACTCTTTATTTCCTATGTTTGAAAAATCCCTTCGTATCGATTTCAACACATTATTTGGGAAGTGGATTGAGAAACATCATAGTACCTTGGATCTTCAAGTCCTTAGTGGGAGATTTTTGTTCGTTTGATTGGGGGTTTTCACTATTGGCTCCCACTTGAATGATTCTATGAGTGCTTGACCTCAACTCCTTTATTCACACTCCATAGATTTTACTTTTCATCTTAGAGACCATCATCCTTATCAGTGACAATCCTCACGTTTGTTAACATTTTTCATCATTGACTAGTAATTAGATGAATTCTCACATGTTCAACATCAATTCATTTATTCACATGTGTAGAATTATGATATTATGTGATGGTGAAAAATACAAGAGGTAGAGTCTTGCATCGCTTAGCCTTTTTTCCTCTCCCAAGATGCGACTATTGTTTTTTGGAGACAACTTATCAGATTGATTACATTATGACATATATCCACATTATGCTTATTGGTGGAAAATATTTCATAAATCCATCATACATCATTCTAGTTTAGCTACTAAGCATGGGAATTCTTGACTCGAGAATGATTATAATATATATTTGAAATATGTTTTTTTTTAGGCCCCCTTCCATTCTGAAACTCTGAAATTGTCTCTCTTCTACTATGATGTAAAGTATTTTGGCCATCATCTCCCCTTCTGACCTCACACTTTAGGGGGCATATATTATATATGAAACACCTCCTCATCAGGTTAAAATAGAATATCACACATTGGTTGACATACACCCCTGATTTAGGCCTTTTTAATGTTGTAACACACCCTACAAGACCTGCAGAGAGTGTTTTAATGTTGGACTCAGACCAATAACCTACCTTACCCGTGTAGTTAATGTTATGTATCTTTATTCACACTATGTTACATGATTTTCACATAGCTACCACGAGAAAAAGTCACGAGTTAACCTATTATGCCTTTGTTTTTTTACTGAAACTTTACTCTGAAAAGCTGGAAAATATCACCTAATTTCATCTATTGATGTTTCCTATCCTAAAAAAGACCATTGAATCGGGAGAAAGAAGTAAATAAGAGGAAACATATTCCATCCTTTTTATTTTTCCTAAAGTGAACTGGTGAAGGAATTGATAGCTTTCTCAGCCTCCCATTGCCTATACATTGGAGGCTAGGCCATTGTAATTAGGATTGGAATTCATGCATTGTTATGATGTTGAGATATTTGTTGAGAGAGAGAGGTTAAAGAGCTAGGATTTGGAGGAGGTCATGTTGCAACTATATATGGTTGTAAATTTCCCTCATCTTTTGAATGTATAGATATATTGTTATTCCTTTCATATTTTTGAAAGTTTCTCATATATTTTGTGTTCATTTAATGATGATTTGGAATATGGTATATTGTTTTTATGTTCAATAATGTATTGTTTCTCATTTATTGATAATTGAATTGATTGATATTTATATTATGTAAAAGTTATGTTATCTCTTTTGTGTGCAAGATTAAATTTAGGAGTTGTTTGGGAGAACTTCTCATCCACACTGACTTCTCCAGCTGATCTATACAAAGGGATCATAAGGTAATCCCTTATATTTTCTTTTCAATACGTGCATATTTTTTACATTGTTGAATGAATTAGACAATAGTTTGATAGATCCCTTGATCTGTCTGCTTAGGTTCCAAGAAACTTGAGAGGGTTTTCTAGTTTGTCCATTTGAGCTTAAATCACTACAGCACACATAAATAATAAATTTACAATGTTCCATGATTACTCTATTTTTTTAGTTAAGAATCTCCCATAACATATAAATTTTGGGTATATATATATATATATATATATTAATACTTCAAGATTACATTCATTATAAAAAGGAGGAACATAAAATCTATTTAAATTATTTCACTTTTTGTTTAGTCCCTTTCATTCATAACTACAAATAATTGAACATATTGTTCTCTCAAAATCTTCTAATATATAATATGAAGTGTCATATAAAAATTAATATACAGGCTTAATATCCTTATCCACTTCACATAGAAGCAAAATTTATTACAAATACAAACAACTACTCTTCAATTTTAATAATTCCTTCTTTTTTTCTTTAACAGAAATAGGTATTTTATATTAATTCAAGAGGTATAATGCTTGTGCTCGGAGGTATTACATTTGAAGAACCAATATCTAGAGGGGTTCCTAACCAGCAACATTCACCTATTCTACTTATTACATTAAATCTAGAAATTTCCCAAAGACTAGAAAACCTTCCAATACAAACAAATTGTTGTATCAAGAGACAAAAATACATGTCAAGGGTAGGGGCCAACTAAGGCAGAGGATCCCATGAATCTCCCTCTTCACAGAGGAGAGATCCTGCTTGTAAGGAGACAACAATGTTGGCTTCAAGATCCGCATCTTTGTTATTTTTCCCAAGGACATGAAATAACTGAAGTCTATCAAAGGACACGATTATCTTATTGATATGAGCGAACAACTGTTGCAAATGAAGATATTTAGGAACCAATTTTGTCACAATCAAGCAAATGAGGCTTTGTTAATATCCAATGAATCGAGCCTCCTTTATTCCATGTTTTTTGTTGTTGTTTCAAGCCTTGGAGGAGAGCTATGGCTTCCACTTGATTGTTCTAAGTAAGCCCCATACCCCAGGAAAAGTGGGAAATGATTTGATCTGAAGGGCTACGAATAATTCCTCCGCCTCTGGCCTTCCCCGGATTCCCCTTTGTTGCACTGTCAAAAATCAAAATGTGGATATCTATGTTGCTTCTCCATTTGTTGAAGTCCTCCTCCTCTAATCTGATTTTCCATTCTTCTCTGCACTTCTCCATATTTTTCCCAGTGGGAAGGTTTAGCCCCAGCTGCTGGCACCACTCCCTACCTTGTTGGTTTAAGCTTTTTCACATCGATTTGTTTTTGGTTTAGGGCCTTCTCTTGAAAGATCCGATTATTTCTTTCAAGCCAAATATTCCATCAAATGAGCTTAGGGATAATCATCCACCCTTCGAAATGCCAGCCTCTCCCGAAGAAGGACTTAGGGAACAAGTCTCCCCAATTAGAGAACATACCCTTGATGTTGGTTCAGAGGATGGGGTTGTTTCTCCATATCAGCAAGATTTCATTCCAAATGTCTTGAGCGTAGAGGCACTCGAGAAAGACGTGAACCTAATTTTCCTCCTCTTGCTGACAAAGCAGTCACCGAGAGGGGTCGTGGAAGCCACGACGCTATAGATTTTCAGCTGTGAGAATACTGTTGTGCCCCAGCTTCCAGGTGAACATGTCAAACTTTGGAATTCTTTTAACCTAACAAATCCCTTTCCAAGTCGTAGGGTTGCAGGGGACAGTGGGAATGGCCTTAAGACACCTGTAGCCTTCTGCTGCAGAATAGTATCTCTTAGAGTAACCCCAACCCCTTCTATATTTTTTTCTTTCATTTAGGGGGGATTTCCCAGCCAGCACTACCATGAATTTGGCCCGTTCTTGCTCCAGATGTCTAGGCATCTCTATCTTCTGCCACCCTGCCGAGTTGTTGTTTTCGCACTCTGAAATGTCCCACACCGTGCATCAACCATCTGTAATCATCCACGTTCTTTTCTCCAGCAGCTTAAGATCATCCCCGATTGCTTTTGAGTTCATGATCCTATCCTCCCATAGGTTGATCGTCTTCCCATTGCGTGGAATCCAGAAAAAATGGTCATGCAGTAGTGGGAGAGCACGCTTACACAACTAATGGATCAAGGAGACCTTTCGATTAGTTCAGAATTTCTCCAGGCTGTGAAGACTCTTTTCGAAGCTTTACTTTTTCCACCAATAAATATGTGCCCTTCCCGAATTCCTTACTAACTTCCGTCATAAGATCTTGGCCCCCATAGCGACATTGTTCTCCCTAAGATATTTTATGTGAAGGCCACCTTCCAGCAGAGGCATATGGATCTTATTCCAACTTATCAACGGAATTCTCTTAGCGTTATTATTCCCTCCCTTCCAAAAAAAAGAGTGAATGGATTGCTCCATATTGCGAAGGATGCCCACCGGAGCCAATAAAACAGACATCTGAAATATTAAAAGACTATTAAGGATTGACTTAATGAGAATAATCTTACCTTCCAAGTTGAATCACAACGCGCCCCAGGCTTGCATTTTGAACTTGAATTTGTCCAGGAAGGCGTACCAGTCCCTCCCAATCAAGCATACTTGAAAGATCGACAGCCCAAGATATTTTAAATACACCCATTTCATGGAGCCTTTGAAACCCAAAATTCTGGTGATCGTGCTTAGCTCGAGGCTAGAAATATTACAAGCATAAATGAAACATTTTCCCATGTCAATTTCAATCCTAGAATTGAGGCAATAGTGATCTAGCTCCATCTTGAAGTGGGAGGCCGAAATGGAGGAAGCACCCCCCAGAAGGATGGAGTCATCAGCAAAGAGAGCATGGTTAATTTCTCTGACTCCCATAGCGATCCTAAGACCCATAAGCTCTTGATCAATTTTTCTTTTATCTAGCATAAAACTAAGGATAGAGGCTTGAATTACAAAGAGAAGAGGAGATAGAGAGCATCCCTACTTTACCCCTCGACTCGCCTTGAAGAAGTTAGCAGTGCGCCAGTTGACAAGTGGGGCAATCCATGGCTCTGCAATGCAAGCCTTGACCCAGCTTATAAAATAGAAGTCAAACCCAAATTGATGCATAACCCCAAAGAGAAACTTGTGCCTAACTCTATCAAATTCACTAGCTAGGTCTAGCTTGACAACCATGCCTTTTTCTCTTCTTTGGATGCTTGAATGGATCGCTTCCTGAACCAGAATGAAGTTATCAGTTAGCTGCCTACCTTTGAAAAATCCCCCTAGATTGTCAGGAATGATTTCCAGAATAATGCCTTTCAACCTGTTTTCCATGACTTTAGTGATTATCTTGTAGCCAATGTTGCAGAGGGAAATTGGCTTAAATCTATTGAAAGAACTGACACCCTTCTCTTTAGGTATAAGGGCCAAGAAGGCCCAGTTGGTGCTACCCCCAAACTTGTGGCAGGTCTGATACTTTAAGATCATTTTGTAGAGATATTTTTTAACAATGTTCCAACAAGTTAGAATGAATCGAGCGGTGAACCCATCCGTCCCATGAGCCTTGTTCGGATCCATTTCATCAAGGGCCTTCTTGATTTCATTTACGGTGACAGGAGCAGTCAACATAGCGTTCATTTAGGCATTAACCTTCAGAGAGAATAGCTTGAGCAGGTTGGAGCTGAGACTTGCTTGCTTATCCTCTGTGTATAATTCTTTGAAGTGCTTATAGACAACTTTTTTTATGTTGGCAAAGTCGGATAAGGATTGGTCTCATGAGGTTATCTCCACTATATAATTGAAGCTTCTTCCGGCTTGGGACTACTTATGAAAAAAGGAGGTATTATTTTACTATTTTCATGTAATCTATTAATCAGTCATTAAGATTAGCTAACTATCCTAAAGTAATTATTTTCATCTTAAATTTTATCATTAGAACAAACTGTATAGAAACTAAAAAAACATATTTGTATCTTTTTACTTCAGATAATTTTAGAGGGTAAGGAATAACGACTTGAAATTATTGTCTACAAAATTAATATTATAATAATCAAATCCTCCTAACCATGATACTTCTTCAATAATGCAACCCCCCAAGCATAGGCTTGCAAATTGTTTACTATTTTGTTCTTTTCCATTTCTTCTCACCAACTCTCCAAGTCTTCATGAATTCTCTTTAGTGAGAAGACAAAAAGTATTTTTCCATTACCCATCTACCACTCATTTTAGTAGTTGGCAACTACCTCCACCTCACCAATAGGTGGAAATTAGTTACTATCTCATTAACAATATTTTTCTTGTTACTCCCAAAGGCAATATCGTTTCTTTTAGGAAAACAATAAATTGGAAAATTCCATAATTCAAAATTAATATAATCATTCATATTATATGCCTAGGAATTAATATTGGATAATTAATATACATCATCAATTTGCAGCCTCATATTTTTTAGATAATTTTACTCCAACATAAATTCTTCAAACCTCTTTATTTCCTATAAACGCTTTAAATACAAATTTGAAATCATTCATTATCAATAATAAAATACTGGTAAATCAGTTTTTCATGTGTCTTTAAAATTTAAACATCCAACAAGGAAACAAATATATATACAGTTTATTTACAAAAAAAATTCAAGTCACACTTAAATTGAAACAATATAATTATAAAATTTCTCATGGCATCGAGTGAAAGAATAAAGGTTTGAAACCATAGAAAAGGAAATTCCAACATAAATAGGTTTATTCAAACACGCAATAATAGACAACAAGTTGAAGAATAGATATCTCTATGAGTTCTCAATCAAGAAACTTGGAAGTAGTGGGAGTTGGACTTGGATATTAGCTCTCTCTCTTGTGTCAACTACACTGAAATTTGTCCATGTCCATACTAAATAGACTCCAAAACATTGAGATTTAAATTTGAGAATCTCTTCAGTAATGCTTCATCTTCCAGGAAACTATCTCAAATTAACTTACCTTGAGACGAAGTCGAGTCAATAATGTGTACGGAAGACATTTGAGAGATGGAAATGGATCCTCTAGTGAGAATCATGTTTATTATCTTGTCAAATGATATGGAGAGGCTCCTCCACACCCCGAAACACTCTTATGTGTTTGATAGGGAGGTCGCGATTTCAACTCCCCTGGATGTTAAAAAACACCATAACTCTTATGTATTTATAGTCATCATGTCTAGTATTAAATCCAAAAACATCAAGGTTCAAGTGGAAGAGGAATGGGAAGGAATAAAAAGGCTCATCATTGTTTATGGTAGCAAGCAACTGCACTTTAGTTTTGCACAAATAGTTTGAGTATGCAAACCTGGCTAGAGCATTAAGGATTTAAGAGATGCATAAATATCATACCAACATTGTTGAATGTATGAAGGTTTGTCTACATAGTTGTGTTTTTCATGCCAAATCATTAAAATATTGGCATAGAGGAAAGAGCATCATAAACGAGTCACAAGGGGCAAAGAAAAGCAAAAATTGGGACATGTGCTCTGATACCATGTCAGGCCAAGTTGGTAACTCCCAAATATCAAATATTTCATTAAGGTGAATGTAATTAAATGCAATCAGGATAATTTCCCTTGGGATTCACATTCCATGGTCTCTTCATATTCTAATTTCTATATTTACATATTTACAAGTTTTCACCCAATCCAGAGGATTAGGTGTCAACATAGGATGACCCTTGTGTATTGTACATATCGTGATTAGGATGGTAAGACATGAAATATTTTTAGGCTTGCATACCAATGTGTGTGTATATATATATATATATATATATATATCTCAATGTGTGTGTGTGTCTTATACCAACATATATATGTATGTATATGTTTTTAGAGTATATTTCCTATTTGATTTTATTCCAATGAACGTATGTTATAAAAGGCTAGTAAGAATAGATATGTAAATATATAATCACACTATTACTAGTAAAATAAACCATTATTGCAGACCAAGTCATATAAGAAATTATGGGTAGCTAGGACTCCACCAATGGAAAGGAGGTTGAGGGCTAGGTGATGATGGGATTAACCTTGGTGGCAGGGGGTTAACCCATTATTCAAATGAGCCTAAATTCAAAATTTCTTGTGTTTTTTAACTCACTGAAGTGACTTCCTTGGGTTCCACTTGTGAAAAAAAGGGCATGCACATAAAATTGATAGTTTTAGTGTATTCTATGATTCCATGGCATTTTTTCCATCCTATTGGCTAGTGATTGGATTCCCTGGAGGAGGATAAGGGTGTTAAACTTTTAAATGATTACCCTATTGATCCTAAAAGGATGTGGAGGTAGGGGGATAGGTTCCCATAGTGTGAATCCTATAGGGAACATAGATAATCCAAATGGTAGTTGGAACTCCCATAAGCCATAGATATTTAAGACTTCTTAACTAACCTTAGAAGTCCTGAAATTGTAGTGGCATAGGTTAATGGAATATGGGTGTAGAGAAGGGGGTAAACTACCTTTGGTTGTGTAGGATGATGGGGAATGACAGATTGTATGTTGGAGAATTTTTAAGTCAATAAAATTGATTGTTACCTCTTTTGAGTGATATGCATACCATAGTGGATTTATGAAGTCCTTTACCCTGGTGGATTCATGGCCCAAAATTATGGTGACACACTGCTAATTTATTATGAGTAGTGTGGATGGGTGGAGCATCTGAGGTCTATATCCAGTTAGTGCTTCATTTCAAAGATAACTTTCATTAACACATTTATGTTTATATATCCTGTTAGCCCCCTATAAATTCCTTGACAAGCAAGCAGGGGGCTAAATTGTTTTTTGGAGCCTTCAAGGAATGCATTTTTCCTTAAAAACACATCATTCTTGGAAGCCTACTCTTACCCTCTACCCTTTGGTAAAATTCCACTAATGTTTCTAAGTAAAAAAGCCTCACTAATTATAAAAAATTATGTTCAAAGAGGCCTTCATTTGTCCTTGTACCCCTGCAGAATGTCCCATTTTAACCCTTTTTCCCCTTTGACAAATTTCCCCTTTTTACCCCAGGAATCCCTCCCAAAATTCCCTAAATCACCCATTTCCCCTTTAAATCCTGCACACACCCCTTGTTTGTTCTAATTCCCCCGTTTTCCCTCTATTGTTACCCCTTTCTAGCCTCAAAATTACATTAAAATGGGCAAAAAAACCCACATTCTACGCATTTCAGGTTTAGCCCCTTTCGGCTCAGCCCCATAAATGGTTTCCTCACGTGACGCGGGCACTAGAACCAAGCGCTAGCTCAAAAAGCGCTTATTTCATTTGTATATCGAGAGCATTATCAACCGTCGATCTGTACAGATCGGACGGTCTTCACAAACTCCATAGCGTCCGTGCCCCCCCCGTTCACCCCTCCGATCGCATATCCACCGTCAATCTGATCCGCAGATCGACGGTCCATTTTTCACCTGCCCCGATGGTCCCCGCACCAAAGCACTGTTCAAAACCGCTGGTTTCCATCGCACTGCTTTTTGAGGGTGGGCTGTTTTTTCGTTTCGAAGCGATGACATTCACTGCATGATGCGTGGCTCCGCGCACTATTGAAAAACTGCCCCCCATCACGCATTAACATTCGACTGTAGACCTGACGCGATATGTGCGTACACCGTCCGATATGAAGCTATCCATCTGATGGTGATTGCGCCATGAAGATTCTCAGGAGTTAATCCAGGGCAAAGGGACCCCTGGCCCACCATCCGTCACCCTCCGATGCGTTTTCCACCGTCGATCTCCTCCTGAGATTGGACGGTCCGTATTTAATTTGCACCCCGCCATTGACCCTATCCCGCCACGTCACCCATTCCACGTGTCTTCATCGCATGTTCACCTGTTTCCTATATATTTCATTCAAAGGTTAAATTTTAAATGTTTTACATTTAAATCTCGTCGTCTTCCAAATGCATCTCCCGTTGTTCCACAGCGTTCATCCACAGTTATCCTCTGCATGCATCATCGTCAACCATGCCACGTTGCCATTTTCGAGTCATCCACAGCGTCCCACCCCATGCATGGATTTCTTAACGTGTTTTCATGTTTTGCAGGGATTCAGGTGATAAAAACCTCCTCTGTGCATAATAACTATTACAGGGGCACAGAATGTAGGAAAAGACCATTTTCAGCGACCAAAATCATGGAGAGAAAGCCTGGGAGGGTGTTATGACATGACTCCCATTAAAAGAAACAGAGTTAAACTCTGTAAAGCCTATCCAGAACCATTAAAGTGCAGATTTCGCAGACACAGGAAATCATGGGGCGAGAAAGAGTACCAGTGAGAAAGCAGGGAACTTAAGGCATGTAACTAAAGATTTCGAGCCTTAATCCAATAACTTAAAGGAAAAATATCAAACTAAAGACCTCATGAGTCACACAGAAGGCCTAGGGCACACAAAATGATATATATCAGTGTCAAAATTAGCAGAATGTTCCTACCTATGAAAGGACGAAGTGTCCATACTGTTTCCATTCCATACCGTGTTCCTGAAGATATTTCTACCCTGACAACATTCATATGCTATCAAAAGCATTTTTTTCACATTATGGCAGACCTGAACCCTCGATCTGCATTTTGTTCAGTTCACCAGAGCATTGCAAAGGTGCTACAGTGAGCACATTAAAGACATACCTGGAGTAAATTGCAGCCTGACGAAGACCACTCTTTCATCCAAAGAGTACCAGAGATAAATGCCCAGAATCAAAACAAAATCGAGCCTCGGCCCTCTTCCTTTTCTAAGTTTTAATGCTACATTTAGTTTTCATCTACCCCCTATGTCTCTCATTCAGCTATAAAATTCATGAGGGAACTCATTGTAAAGGTTGTTGATCGGCTATCTGTGAATTCTAAGTTGTTCCTTTTGAGACATACTCTCTATGTAAAGTTGTAAGATAGGCTGAGGAAGATGTTTTCAAACTGAATACCAAGTTGTTGGCAATGTTGTACTTGATCGGTGTTGCTCTTTGATATGACAAGCACATTTCTTTGGATCCTGATTTAAAGCAGCGGTGATGTTTTTCTATCTATGTATTTGTTTTACCTTGTAGTTCATTACGTTTCATTTCTACTGGCTCGCATCAGAAATCTGTCATAGGATTTACCCTTGTTAGGTACCCTATGTCTCTGCTCTCCTTGCCTTCAATTTTTTTTGCTGTATGTGTTATCTGAGGATTGTTTCAAGCTAATTTAACCAGTGTAGTGGTCAAAACATATGCTGCTAGCTGATGTATAAATTAATGAAACTGTTTTCAGATGTTCTTGTTAGGCTTTGATTAAATGAATTGGGATACTGGGAGTTTAGATCTTTGTTTCTGCCTCACTAGAGTCCTTTTCACTTGATTAAACCTTTCTAAGTTCCCTTAAGATGGATACCAAAGCATTGAGAGTTCAAAGCCTCTCTCTGATCTCAGGTTTTCACCTTTGTGTTTAAATCTTAATGTTTCCTTGTCTGAAGAGTTAACCTTTAGGTTTTGGATCATAGGTTGTCCAATGGCATGTCCTGTCCCTGGATCTGATTCCTGAAGGTCACCTTGGAGGTTTCCTTGCTTTCACCTTCTCTCTTACCATTTTATGCCACACTATCATCTTTAGGATCCAATGCTTTAGATGACTAGCCCAACTAAAAGCCTGCATATTGAATAGCAAGTAAACCCTTTCCTAACTCCATTGCCCAATGGTCTTGAATGTTCTCTGAATCACCCCTCCTTTGCCTAAAATCCTCTTTGCTCATCCTTTTCTCATATTGAACCCTTCTTTCCTGATTCCCAACAACCAAACATAAATCAAACAAACAAACCCTGTGCCTATAACTAGCCTAATATCTTAACTTTGAGTTTCAAAGCCATAAAACCTTTTCTCATATAGAGAGATCCCTCTCTAGACCCAAGAGGGCTAGATCCTGAGGTTTGAAAGTGGTTCTGATGTTGTATCATCTTTTGGTCTTGCTAATCTGGCCAAAACATGGGAACCCCAACATAATGGCGACTCCACTGGGGAATCTGAGAGTCTATAGCTGATAAAATTAGTCTGTCTCCCATTGTCGTCACCAACATAATGGCAACTCCACTGGGGAGCTTCTGAGTTTTTTCCATCTTACCACATCACAGCAGCCTTAGAAACCTACAATCTCTGGTTAGGTTGGGAGTTAAACACTCCTACTCACAAATCAACTTCTATACCACTTGTTATGTTTTCTCCCACACTCTTAGACAGAGTCTGGAAAGGGCTAGACAGCCTCCGGATCTCATCCTCTTTCAGAGGTGAAATATCTGGTAAATGCCCTCCCAGTCCATCTCTAGTTAGATTTTGTTGTGTTTTAAGGGTTTCCCTAAAAAGGGCATTACAAAAACGTTGTGGTGGACATTATACCCTCTTGAAACATCCTAAACCTTCCACCTGGCGACTCCATAGTTCCTAAATGATTAAAAGACTCCACTGGTGATCAATAGGCCAGCTGATTATCTTGGCTCACATAAGACTCCACTGGGAGACCAACCACCATAACAACATCAGCCACAATAGAAGTAACAAGTAGGGTTAAGTTTCTTTGTTGGAAAATAGAATTCTGGCTTCAAGAACCATTCACACAAGAGCTTATCCTAACCCAAACCCACCTGAAATAGTTGACAACCCTGAGAGAATCCTCAAGAGATCTCCTACACCTAAAAGACAAACTATTTCCAGACACATCCATAGAGCTAACTTTGCTCCAGAAGATCTTACAGCTCTATCAGACACTCATCTCAACCTAGACTCTCAAAACAGTGTACCTAGAAATAGGTCATTCAGTGTTCTAGACTAGCCAGACCTTGAGCTTTCCGGTTCACCACCTCATAGTGGTCAACACATTAGGGATAGATATACCCCCCCATCTACACCTCCTGATATTCACTTCATTCAAAACTTGGGGCTCTGCCACCCTAAATTTGCCCAACAGACTTCTGTTGGTCCTAATATCCCTATCATCCACATACCAGCTGCTCAATCTAACCCTTTACTCATCGAAACATCATCATGGCAGCCTGGTATGCACCTATGTTTTTACCCCAGCCTCTAGTGCCCCTACCCAATGATTACCAATCAAAAATCCCACACTTCACTGCAAAGGAGTCTACCACAGCTCAACACCATGTAGACAGGATGGAGGATTCTTTTGATTACATGGAGATAGATGATGATACAGTCAAAATGAGAATATTTTCCCAGAGCTTAGGGGTGATGTGAAGAAATGGTTTAAAGGCCTACCTGCTAATAGTATTCAAGACCTTCCTTCTTTATATCAAACCTTCATAAAAAAATGGGAAGTTAAGGCTAACCCTCTCCAAATCCTAGCAGAATACAAGAATCTTAAGAGAAATGTAGGAGAGAGTGTCCATGACTACTCTACAAGGTTTAACAGCGTTTATAACGCTCTTCCTCCACATATGAAACCTCCCCAAGGTATGGCTCTAGTGAAATATCCAGAAGGCTTTGATGCTGACATGGCCTACCAGCTTAGGGAGAGGGATTATAACACACTGGAAGATATGAAAAAGGGAGTAGTGAGTGTAGAGGCTAACCTGATCGAGAAGAAAGAAAGATTGAGAGCTGAGAAGAGGGTAACATATAGAGATGACGTTGTAGCTTCCATGTCTGATCCCAATTATGACCGTATATCTAAAAACATGGAAAAGCTACAGCAAATGATGGAAAAAATGGTTGTCACAGTTAGTAATCAGAACAGAAACCAAAACCATAACTAGAACCAAAACGTTAGAAGAAACAACACCACTCCCAACAGACAAAGAGACTCAGATCAGCAAGTCATTCCCCCATTCCAAGAGAAATTTCTTGATGAAGATAAGGGAATCATAGAAGAGTTTGAGGGGAACACAATAAACATGTTTGAAGTATAAAACTCAATCCACAGAAGAAGATCATCCCTCACCCTCATATTGGAATGAGGAAAGATTAGAATCTGAGGATTACAGGCTAGGATTTGAAAGTGCCATCATGCAAGTCAGAGAACAGTATGACCTTAGAAGAAAAAAGAGCCTAGACACTTCCAAACCAAAGGCTTCTGAGATTTCTATCAGGAAAAGGCCTGAGAAAACTTCTAAAGTGACTACTGAAAGTAACAAATCAGCAGCTGAGAGTTCTGGGAAGAACAAAGAAAAAGACAACCAAAAAACTGATAAACAGAGTCAACCAACTAGCAACACTAGCACTACAGTTAGTGATCCTGATAAAACAATTCCTAGACCTGTACATAGTGAGAATCAGCACACTGATTCTACCACCAAGGTAGTGACTAATAGAACAGAGTTGAAAATTCCAAAGAGTCAGTCCGCTTTCAATTTGGAGAGTGAGATTGCAAGAATTAAAATCTCTATCCTGCTCTCTGAGTTGGCCACTCAGGATGTATATAAAGGCCAAATTTTGAAAGCTTTAAATCTAGGGGAAAATAGTGACATTGTCAATTTTAGTGATGATAAACCAACCCTTCTGTTTGGTCCAAAGACAGAAGGAAAGTTTCAGGAAGGGGTAGTGCCACCTTTCTATATCAATCTCAATATCCATGACAAGATCCTTCACAATGCAATGCATGACTCTGGGGCATCGCACAACTTGATGCCTAAGGTAGTTATGGAAAAGCTAGGCCTAGAGATAACTTGCCCTTATAAATATTTAAATTCATTTAACTCTAGCAGAGTAAAATTCCTGGGCCTAATCAAATACCTGTGTGTAAACCTTACCGAGATCCCTGCAAAATGTATGGTTATGGATGCTGTAGTGGCAGATGTGCCACCCAAGTATGGCATGTTATTATCGAGATCATGGGGAGCCAAGCTACAAGGCACAATGCAGATGGATGGGGCATATGCCACAATCCCTATCTTTAGCCAACTTAGAAGACTGTATAGACAGGCACAAATGAAATTCCTGGTCAACAGCCCCGAAAAGCCTGAAAATTCACCTTTATACTCTATACACACGGATCTTGACTCCTTCATCCTTTGTAATGATGAAGCCTTAGAGGGGTCAGAATTCAAAAACAGAGATACAAACAAGGAAATAGAGCCCATGGACTTTAACATAATGGCTACTCTAAACTCAGAGGAGAATGATGTAGAAAACTTTGGACAGTGAACTGAAATAGAAACTCAGAGTGAACAAGAAATAGAATGCATTCAACTGATTAGTCACCCTCCGTAAGCCCATACACCACACCAAGAACAAAACGATGTTAAGCCCAAGAGCGAACCTTTATGGGAAATTAATTTCAATGGGTCAAGCACCAAGATAAATGTAGGAGCAGGAGTGTGGGTACATAACACAGAGAGTGACTACGCAGAGAGCCGTGCCTGTAACCTGAAACTGAATTGTACAAACAATATCGCAGAGTATGAAGCTCTTATCCTAGGCTTGAATCTATTGAGAAAATTAGGAGCATGTAGGATAACTGTGCATGGAGACTCTGAGTTGATCATTAAACAAGTGAATGGTGAATACACAGTGAAGCATCCTAGGCTAAGAGCATACAGGAATGACGTTATGGATCTATTGAAAACCTTTGTAGAATACGAACTGGTGTTTTTCCCTAGGAGTCAGAACGCAATTTCAAATGGATTAGCCTGCATGGCTAGTGTGTATCACAAGCCCCCCAGTGACCAAAAAATCATCATTCAGACCAAATTCAGACCTACAGTGCCAGATAACGAGAAATATTGGCAGGTTTTTTAAGGAGACAAACAGATTGAGGATTTCCTGATAGGCAGGAACGAGTTTGAATTTTTCAATTTAGACTCTAAATCTGACGATAGCTGCCTAAGTGAAGAGCCCTCAGATGAGGAAGAAACACCCTGTAACATAGAAATAAAATCTTTGAACGAACAGAATGGAAATCAAAACGAAAAATGTGAAAACGCAGATAGTGAGGAAGTAGAGGTGTTGCAGGCCAAAGATAAGAACATACCTCGAGGTTTGGCACCTTTAGAAGACCTTTTTGACTTTGATGATGTAGAAAAAAATCCCACTATAGAACACTCACACTCTAATGTCGATGAATGCAACATAGGCACTGAAGATAATCCCAAGATGATTAAATTGGCTAAGTCCCTGCCTGCAAACATGAAAAAGAAATATATTGAATTGTTCAAAGAATTCATTGATGTGTTTTCCTGGAGCTATGAGGACTTAAAGGCCTATGACACAAACATCATACAACACAAATTACCTCTGAAAGAGAACCAAAATCCCTTCAGACAAAAACTTCACAGAATAAACCCAAAACAATTGCCTGTAGTGGAAAAGGAAATAAAGAAGATGTATAAGGCAGGCATAATAGTTCCTGTGAGGTTCTCTGATTGGGTCTCAAACCTAGTGGCTATGAGAAAGAAAACAGGAGAGATCAAACTATGTATAGATTTCAGGAACCTTAATAGAGTCTCACTCAAAGACAATTACCCTTTGCCAAAAATGGAACACATTCTTCAGAGGGTAGTAGGCTCAAAAAGGATCTCCCTGTTAGATGGTTTTTCAGGTGACAACCAAGTTTTAGTACTCCCAGAAGACCAACTCAAGACATCTTTTACCACTCCATGGGGCACTTTTATGTATGTTAAAATTCCCTTTGGACTGATGAACGCTGGTGCCACCTTCCAACGAGCAATGGACATAGCCTTTTCAGATGAAATAGGTCACTTCATTGTCATCTATTTGGATGACATAATAGTCTTTTCCAAGACTGAAGAAGAACACCTAAAGCATCTGAGAAGAGTGTTTGAGAAATGTAGAAGGTTTGGTCTATCATTGAATCCCAAAAAGACTGTATTTGGGCTGCAAGAAGGTAAGCTTCTCGGCCACATTATATCTGGGAAGGGGATTAGGATAGACCCACAAAGAGTTGAGGGAATACTACAAATCACACACCCGAGAAACATCAAAGAGTTACAGTCCTTCATTTGGAAAATCAACTTCCTCGGGAGGTTTATCCCCAACTTAGCTGAACACCTTAGGAATATGACAAACATGTTAAGGAAGGGTGTAGCAGTTAAATGGACTGTTGAGGCTAAGAAATCTTTTGAAACAATTAAACTTTCACTCACCCGGGCTCCTGTCCTAATCAACCCTGATTTCTCAAAGGATTTCCTGATCTTTTCATTTTCCTCCGAGCATACAGTGGCTGCAGTTTTACTTCAGAAAAATCCAGAGGGAATGGAACAGCCCATCTCTTTCTTCAACAAAGCTCTAAGGGATGCACCCTTGAAATAAAACATAATGGAAAAATAGGCCTATGCCTTGGTTAAGGCCTTGAAAGACTTCAGGATGTACATACTGCATTCCCACACCATAGCCTACGTGCCAAATATAGTGGTTAAGGACATCTTGTCCCAAGATCCGGATGGAAAGAGGGGCAAATGGATTGCTGTAATATTAGAATATGACCTTGAGATAAAACCCACAAAACTGATCAAAGGTTAGGGCTTAGCTCAACTAATGGTTGAAACAAATTTACAAGCCCTTGACATAAACATGGTGGATGCCTTGGATGAGCAGGAAGGATTGTCTGATCCCACTGTCGAGGAAAAGTTTCAGAACTCTCCATGGTATTCTGAAATTCTGTATGTGCTCACACACCTCAATGCCCCTCCTGAACTATCAAAGACCAAGCCTAGATTCCTAAAGCTAAAAGCCAAAAAATATTGTATTCTAAATCAATGTCTATACTGGAAAAATACAAATGGCCTATTTCTTAAATGTTTTCCTGAAACTAAAGATGAGAGGATTAAAAAAGAGTTCCATGCAGGAGAGTGTGGAGGCCACCTGAGCTGGAAAGCCACTGCTAACAAAATACTCAGAGCTGGATATTATTGGCCCACACTTTTCAACGACATCCATAAGATGACAATTGCCTGCCATAAATGCCAAATTTTTTAAGGAAAAAGAAATCTCCTACCTCTCCCTTTACAACCCATCACTTTTGAAGGTCCTTTTATGCAATGGGGCCTAGATTTCATAGGATAAATACACCCTGCTTCCTTTGCACAACACAAATGGATCTTAACAGCCACAGACTAATTCACTAAGTGGATAGAGGCCACACCTACTAGGAATGCCATAGATTCAGTCATCATTAGGTTCCTAGAAGATCATATCCTCTCTCGGTTTGGTTGCCCAAGAAAAATAATCACTGATAATGCTATCGCTTTTGGATCCAAGAAGATGGTTGATTTTTGTCACAGGTATCAAATAGCACTCGGTCATTCACCTGCCTATTACCCACAAGGTAATGGGTTAGCAGAATCATCAAACAAGAGCCTGGTTACCATCATCAAAAAGCTACTGGAAGAAAAAAAAAATCATGGCATAACAAGTTAGTGCATGCTTTATGGGCTGACAGGCTTACAACAAATAAATCCATTGGAATGTCACCATACCGGCTTGTCTATAGAATGGAGGCAGTGTTTCCTACCAGCCTTGGAGTATCAGTGATTAAACTTGTCCAAGAAATTTAGACATAAGAAGACAGCATGGTAAGAAGGATAAACCAAATAATTCATCTCCAGCAAACAAGGGAAGAGGTTTATAACAGAGCCATGAAAGTTCAAGAAAATATAAAGAAGTTGTTCGACAAGAGAACCAAAGCTCCTGACTTCAAAATTGGAGATAAAGTTCTGAAGTGGGCCTCAAGGAGAGAGGACAAAGTAAAGCACAGAAATTTGACAGTTTGTGGCAAGGTCCATACATCATCCAGGCCACTCTGGGTCCAAATGCCTTCTTTCTACAAGAACTAGATGGTACAGAGCTATTTGGGGGTCCTGTCAATGGCAGGATGCTCAAACACTACTTCTACTAATTTCCAATTTCCAGTTTCCATTTCCATTGTAAATACCATTGATGTGTTATGTTTTCAAGAAAAAGAGAAAGTGTTCCAAAAAACAGAGAGAAAGGAGAGGTTCAGACATGCTCAAAACATGAACCTCATAAATGCAAAGGATTGGCTCTAATATGATCAATCCTGAGCCAAAGAAGTAAAACAGCTGGTCCTAACATGTCCAAAATCTGAACCAGTAGCTAAGGAAGAAGATCAGCTCTAACAAGCCCAAAACCTGAGCTGAAATGAAGAAGAGAAAATGACTCTAACAAGTTCAAAACTTGAGTCACAAAGAGAAGGACGCTTCAAAGCTTCAGATTTCAAGCCTTCAAGATTTTGTTTTCATTTTTTTGCAAGTTTCTATCCATGTGCGAATGTCTTTATGCCTTGGATCCACAACAAACTAGACTGTCTAATCCTATTTTGACTGTTTTTAAATTTCTGTTGTAGAATGTAGAGAAGAAATCTGCTGGACAGTCTAATCCCAGCAGATATTAGATTAGGTAGAGAAACATATGAGACCAACAGTTTAATCTAGTCTCATGGAGCAATAAGGGTATAAATAGAATAGGTTTATTTTCTTGTTTGTAAAAATAAATGATGTAAAGGGTCTGCTAGTCCGAATGCACCCTGGAAGAGAAAATGATAGGACTATAGTCTGGGTAGGTAGATTGTTTTGGAATGCTTATGCTGATCAATCATGTTTTTGGAAGCTGAAAATCAAAGAAGAAAGATAGCTCAAAGATCAGGCATCTGGCCTACCTCAAAGACCATTTCTGGATTCTTGACATTCTTCAAGAGGAAGCCATCCCCATGTGGAGCCACTGTTAGCCCCCTATAAATTCCTTGACAAGCAAGCAGGGGGCTAAATTTTTTTTTGGAGCCTTCAAGGAATGCATTTTTCCTCAAAAACACATCATTCTTGGAAGCCTCCTCTTACCCTCTACCCTTTGGTAAAATTCCACTATTGTTTCTAAGTCAAAAAGCCTCACTGATTGTAAAAAATTATGTTCAAAGAGGCCTTCATTTGTCCTTGTACCCCTGCAGAATGCCCCATTTTAACCCTTTTTCCCCTTTGACAAAGTTCCCCTTGTTACCCCAGAAATCCCTCCCAAAATTCAATAAATCACCCATTTCCCCTTTAAATCCTGCACACACCCCTTGTTTGGTCTAATTCCCCCATTTTCCCTCTATCGTTACCCCTTTCTAGCCTCAAAATTACATTAAAATGGGCCAAAAAACCCACATTCTACGCATTTTAGGTTTAGCCCCTTTCAGCTCAGCCCCATAAACCATTTCTTCACGTGACTCGGGCGCTAGAACCAAGCGCTAGCTCGGAAAGCGCTTATTGCATTTGGATATCGGGAGCGCTATCAACCGTCGATCTATACAGATCGAATGGTCTTTGCAAACTCCATAGCGTCCATGGCCCCCCCCCGTTCACCCCTCCGAGCGCATATCCACCGTCGATCTGATCCGCAGATCAACGGTTCATTTTTCACCCGCCCTAGTGGTCCTCGCACCAAAGCACTGTTCAAAACCGATCGTTTCCATCGCACCACTTTTTAAGGGTGGGATGTTTTTTTTCGTTTCGGAGCGATGCCATTCACTGCATGACGCGTGGCTGTGCGCACTATTGAAAAACTGCCCCCCATCGTGCATTAATGTTCGACTGTAGACCCGGCACGATATGCACGTACATCGTCCGATCTGAAGCTATCCATCCAACGGTGATCGCGCCACGAAGATTCTCGGGAGTTAATCCAGGGCAAAGGGACCCCTGGCCCACCGTCCGTCACCCTCCGATGCGTTTTCCACCATCGATCTCCTCCTGAGATCGGACGGTCTGGATTTAATTTTCACCTCGCCATTGACCCTGTCCCGCCACGTCACCCATTCCACGTGTCTTCATCGCATGTTCGCCCGTTTCCTATATATTTCATTCAAAGGTTAAATTTTAAATGTTTTACATTTAAATCTCGTCGTCTTCCAAATGCATCTCCTGCTGTTCCACGGTGTTCATCCACAGTTATCCTCTGCATGCATCATCGTCAACCATGCCACGTTGCCATTTTTGTAGTCATCCACAGTGTCCTACCCCATGCATGGATTTCTTAATGTGCTTTCATGTTTTGCAGGGTTGCAGGTGATAAAAACCTCCTCTGTGCATAGTAACTATTACAGGGGCACAAAACGTAGGAAAGGACCATTTTCAGGGACCGAAATCATGGAGAGAAATCCTGGGAGGGTGTTATGACATGACTCCCATTAAAAGAAACAGATTTAAACTTTGTAAAGCTATCCAAAACCATTAAAGCGCAGATTTCGCAAACACAGGAAATCATGGGGCGGAAAAGAGTATCAGTGAGAAAGCAGGGAACTTAAGGCCTGTAACTGAAGATTTTGAGCCTTAATCCAATAAATTAAAGGAAAAATATCAAACTGAAGACCTCATGAGTCACACAGAAGGCCTAGGGCACACAAAATGATATATATCAGTGTCAGAATTAGCAGAATGTTCCTACTTGTGAAAGGACGAAGTGTCCATACTGTTTCCATTCCATACCATGTTCCTAAAGAGATTTATACCTTGACAACAATCCTATGCTATCAGAAGCATTTGTTGCACAGTATGGCAGACTTGAACCCTCGATCTACATTTTGTTCAGTTCACCAGATCATTGCATAAGTGCTACAACGAGTACATCAAAGACATACTTGGAGTAAATTGCAGCCTGACGAAGACCACTCTTTCATCCAAAGAGTACCAGAGATAAATGCCCAGAATCAAAACAGAATGGAGCCTCAGCCCTCTTCCTATTCTAAGTTTTAATGCTACATTTAGTTTTCATCTATCCCCTCTGTCTCTCATTCAGCTATAAAATTCATGAGGGAACTCATTGTAAAGGTTGTTGATTGGCTATTTGTGAATTGCAAGCTGTTCTTTTTGAGACATAGTCTCTGTGTAAAGTTGTAAGATAGGCTGAGGAAGATGTTTTCAGACTAAATACCAAGTTGTTGGCAATGTTGTACTTGATTGGTGTTGCTCTTTGATATGACAAGCACATTTCTTTGGATCCTGATTTAAAGCAGTGGTGATGTTTTTCTATCTCTGTATTTGTTTTACCTTGTAGTTCATTACGTTTCATTTCTACTAGCTCGCATCAGAAATCTGGCATAGGATTTACCCTTGTTAGGTACCCTATGTCTCTGCTCTCCTTACCTTCAATTTTTTCTGCTATATGTGTTATCTAAGGATTGTTTCAAGCTAATTTAACCAGTGTAGTGGTCAAAACATATGTTGCTAGCTGATGTATGAATTAATGAAACTATTTTCAGATGTTCTTGTTAGGCTTTGATTAAATGAATTGGGATACTAGGAGTTTAGATCTTTGTTTATGCCTCACTAGAGTCCTTTTCACTTGATTAAACCTTTCTAAGTTCCCTTAATCTGGATACCAAAGCATTGAGAGTTCAAAGCCTCTCTCTGATCTCAGGTTTTCACCTTTGTGTTTAAATCTTAATTTTTCCGTGTCTGAAGAGTTAACCTTTAGGTTTTGGATCACAGGTTGTCCAATGGCATGTCCTGTCCCTGGATCTGATTCCTGAAGGTCACCTTGGAGGTTTCCTTGCTTTCACCTTCTCTCTACCATTTCATGCCACACTATCATCTTTAGGATCCAATGCTTTAGATGACTAGCCCAACTGAAAGCCTGCATATTGAATAGCAAGTAAACCCTTTCCTGACTCCATTGCCCAATGGTCTTGAATGTTCTCTGAATCACCCCTCCTTTTCCTAAAATCCTCTTTGCTCATCCTTGTATTATATTGAACCCTTCTTTCCTGATTCCCAAAAACCAAACATAAATCAAACAAACAAACCCCATGCCTATAACTAGCCTAATATATTAACTTTGAGTTTCCAAGCCATAAAACCTTTTCTCATATAGAGAGATCCCCCTCTAGACCCAGTTAATATAATACAAGGATAAGTTTCATTAACCATGCCTATAACTAGCCTAATATATTAACTTTGAGTTTCTAGAGGCATATTCTTGATCTTAATTAGGTACTTCATAATGATTCTATTGCAAATATGTAAAGAATTTTGATCCATAACATTTTTAGGTTCAAGAATCGACTACCCTTGTTCATGTAGTTTTGGAAGTTCTATTTTCACTAACATATTTTGTCCCACAACCTATTTTTGGTAATATACATGAAAAACACTATGAAAGTGAAAAGAAGGAAAATCTAAATTATACACCACTTACCTAATCCTATGATAACCTTGTACAGTCCTTAAAATTTCACAACTAATTTTTTAGTATTCTTTTTCTTGAGTGTAGATTTCTTATGGGGTTGTAGTCTCAGATATATCTAATCACCCTCCTCAAATTTTATTTAACTTTGATGTTGATATATGTGTAGCTTCATCCTACTCTGTTCCATTTGAAGGAATTGATTAATAAATTTCAAAGGTTTTTTTATTCTTATCCATGTGTGCCTCTATTTCCTATACTCTAGACTTATTTCGCAAAAAACTTGAGATACTAGGTGTTGTATATACACATAGAGCCTCAAATTGGGTCATTTTAGTACATGTATGAAATGTATTATTGTACGACCATTCTTCCAAAGGAATCCACTTCATCCACTAATATTTATCTAAATAATAATATCATAAATAATCCTCTAACCATTTTTTTATTATTTTTATTTATTTATATGCTTGTGGATGATCTATTGAACTCATTTTTAGTGTTGTTCCACTCATCTTCCATAATTATTTCCATGAACTTCTTATGAAATTTTGATCTTACCACTTATTATTACCATAGGAATACCATGAAGTCTATAAATTTTATTAATGACAACTTCTGCAACTTGAGTTACTATGTATGTACTTTGAATTCCATTGAAAGTATGCAACATGGGTACTCCTTGGATGAGAAATTCAATTTTGCATCCAACAAGAGATCCTAGTTGAAATTTGAGTAAGCCATTAGGGATATAAGTTGAATATACTAGTTGAAAAAATAGTTCTATTTTTTTATTTTTTTTATTTTTATTCCTTTTCTTTTTAATTTTTTACTCTAAAAATGATGAATCATCCTCCATGGTTGAAATCATCATATTGAATCCTATAGAAACTTATAAATTTCATTTTGGTTGTACATTTTTATTTTGAGGCCCACTTTAGACCTCAAAATTTCTCGTGACAACAATAAAGGACTCCAAAGCCAAGGTCGATGAAGTGCACCTCAAAATACATATGAAAATAGTTGAGTTTCAGCTGCAATTGCAGTCGACGACTCCACCAGAAGTCCAAGAGTATCACACATGAGAGCTCAAGGTTGCCACTCAACAAATTGGATCCACTATCCAGGAGTGCGTGCATGTATTCAAATATGTGATGGATGTATGGGCCTCACTGTAGGATGACCCTCAGGTGTAGAAGATAGAAGAAAAACTTTGTGAGAAGCTCAAACAGATGGACCAAATTAAGGCAATAGAAAAGACCCTAGCGCCGATACAGCGGTATACCCATCTCCAAGACAGTAAATTATTGCAATATCAGATAGATGAGATGTGCAGGAAGGAGTAGCTCATTACATCCAGAATGAATCCATGGGAAGTTGAGGCCAATCAACTTTCCCAAAATGTAGAAAATAATTTAAAATCATTGTGCCAGGCACGACGAGGATTTGAGTAGAAGACAATCGAGCCAGTTATCGAGACATTGCTCAGCCAGGACCAAGATTTTGAAAAGTAGTGCACCAAAGTGACTCCACCATTGAAGGATGCCTTGAGTGGCATCAAATAAAATATCGATGATGCACCAGCATTGTGACTCGGGACGAGTCACAGTTTTTTTTGTGGGCTTCTTGGACACAATACCCCTCAAAGAGGAAAGTTAGAGAAAGACTCTGCAGATTAAGGAGCGGAGCGCACAACACGAAGTTAATTTTGAGTCTTAGGGTCTTTGGGGTGGGTCAAAGCCCCTTATTTTGTAAAGGGATGGGAATATCTTTTGAAAGTTGAAACTATGCCCATGTTTTTCGGAACATGGTATTGTAATGTAAAAGACTATATAAGGAGTCTAGGCTAGATCTCAAAGACAGATTTGATAGAGAATTGATGATATGCACTTGGATGTCACATTTTTTTGAGTCTGAGTGTGTGGTTTTGGGTTAGATGAAAGGATCCTGCACCTGAGTGAGCAGAGACCTTAGGAATTCTACAGCTGACTGTGTAGACCCCTGCAGCTGAGTGCGCAGGGTGTAATTGATAGTATGAGAAGGATCTAAACATTAATGAAGTAGTTTTGAAGACAGATCAATGTTTTGATTTGATGTGTTTTCTTTACTTTTATTTTATGTTATTTGTGCTAATTAAGGGTTTTCATCTATAATTTAATAGCAAATTTTTTTATGGTTTTTTACATTTTTTATGCTTGAATAAGTAAGATCGTGCAGTCTGCAAGTTAGTTGAAAATATGTGTTGAAAAACGACAGTATAGTTGATATATTTGTTCTGTGAAGCTTTTCCAAGCATAGAAAGGAAAAAAATCCCTAAATCCACAATCCACTGTCCCTATGGATGCAGAAACCTAGTTCTAACATCCCCCTATATTCCCTCAAGTGAGGCTTCGATCTGCACAAGAAGATCGTTGCTGAAAGGGCTAGTAATAGTGGGTTTTTTTGGTTTGCACAACCATATTTAACCTTGGGTCTAGGCCCCGTTAAGCCAACACCTCCTCGAGAAATATTTTGAAATGATATCCTACTCCCTTCTCTTTCTCTTCTTCCACCATAGGAGGGCATTGGGGTTTGCAAAGTTGATCTTGTAAAGGTTCAACCAAATCAAGCCCTAACTCCTTATACCCTGACCTAACTAGGCACAAGTAAAAGAACTGAGAAAGAGTAGACTTATTTGATACAACTGATCCAAACTTATGAAAGAGTACAATAGAATACATATATAAACATAAACACAAAATTGTAGTAGAAATAAAACTTCATTTCATTAAATATCAAAAAACTGAAATATGCTTACATGTAGAAAGGTAATAAACTAGCTCAAGCAATGGTAGCTTATCTCTGAGAAGATATGTAGCAGCTACATGCCTCTCAATTGTGTTACAATGAGGCTTGGTGGCTTTTTATCATTAAGAAATAATGAGAAACCCTAAACATCTAAAAACCTAACCCTATGAGATGAAGTGCCCAAAGCTTGTGGGCTCCATTGGGGTAAGTTGGAATGTCAACTTACCGGGGTTGTAACTTTGGAAAATGATCTCCATTTGGCTATCATAATACTTTGTTTCAAAGATCTTGAAGAGGAGGCCAAAAAAAATGGGGAAACTTGTCTGGGAATTTTTTGATCTCTCCGCTTTTCCAAAAAATGTCTTTTAGTCCCTCAAAACGGCTTTGAAAGTTTAGGACCTGAGAAACTGCCAAAAAAAGTAAATTTTGTTGCAATTAAGGAAACTGAAAAAATGAAACAAACAATGTTTGGGGTCAAAGTGGAATATGCAAGTGGACACCAATATACACCTAGATTATTAGTTTTCATCCCAAATTTGAATTATCTTTTCCAAGAGGTCTTTTTGTGCCTTGATTAGATCAAGTTATGAAAACGTTAGCAACCCACATCTTCGTAATGCTGCCAAGCATGTCGAATCATTCAACATTTGCAATTTTTCCCTATTGTGGAATATTTCCCTCCATAAACTCATTTTATTAGATTTATCATACATAATTCAATCTTTAAATCAATTATTACTTCATCTACTGAGATTCTATACTACGAATGTAATTTTTCTCTTCGTATAGCGAGCTTTCACACCTGATCAACACGTGTTAACATGTTTTTCTCATTCGGGAAGGGTGTTTTAACATTCCCTATTAACTGAAGCGACCGCGTTACCCAGAAAAATGAGCTAGGGTTCCTATAAAAACAAAAATCAATAGTAAAAACTGAAATAAAATACACTAAATGAAATAATAGGTTTTTAAATCTTACCTGCAACTAATGGGAGTCAAAATGGTGGCTCAGATTATGCCCAATTAGCTTTAGAATATCTTCCTATATTTCTCTCCAAAGAACTCTCACCAACTAAACTAGTGCATATGAGGAGCTCAACTCCTATTTATAGGCATTGGAGGTATGCCTAAACCCTATGTTTTGTCGTGTTTAAGAAATTTTTCTTTATTTACAATCTCAGTTACTATTTACAATATGTTTTATATGTTCTAATGCAGTTCTGAGTGATTTTCTGTTGATTTTACCATTACACACTCGTTGTGAGATTTATTTTTAGGGAATTTTCTTACTTGTGAAATTGAACAAACCCCCAGTTACCTTCTTTGGGCTCATAAAACTCCTATGAAAAATATTTTAGCCATTCCTTTTCTATATTTTTCCCACTCTTTAAAATAAAAAATCATTCTATGAATTTTCTTCATCTAACTTGTTCCAAACTTTATGAAGAATAAATTTTACCTTTTTCCCCTTGTACTCGTAACAAAATGAGTCGGGCGTCTATTGAGAATATGTTTATCACTTAATCTGGAATCAATGAACTAACTATGGAAAATTAATTGTGTTGGGTATACTATTAACCCTTTTATCTCACTCGATCATCAACCATGACAAAGGAACCCCCTTGGGGTCATATTTAAGCGTTTTTCATACTCTCTAAATGTAAAAAGACCACTGAGTTTACCCTTTCTTGAATCGTTAAACCTAACAAGATTAGGAAAAAATAGGAATACATAGTGGTAACTATATCTATATCTCATGGAATTTTTGGCAGCAGTCTATTTGTCCATCCCTTGAAAATTGCACTTTTCCTAGTATATTCCGGTATTTTTAACTTCTCTTTGAACCATATGATCTTATGATTCTTGCCTTAATACCCTAATGTCCGTACACATTTGTGTCCTGCTCCTCTTGGTGTCTTGAGTCTAAGTTTCCTAGTCTTTTTGGTCTCATGCCTTCCATTATTGTCTACAATATGTTACCATTATCAACCATTTGATCATATGCCTATTTCCATGAGTCGGTTCATCTTTTTGTTCTACTTTATCTTCAAAATAATTTATTTTGTCTAGTTTCATGTCAATTAATGTAGGACTCTTTATTGCCTACATTTGAAAAATCCCTTCGTATCGACTTCAACACATTATTTGGGCAGTGGATTGAGAAACATCATAGTACCTTAGATCTTCAAGTCCTTAGTGGGAGGTTTCTGTTCGTTTGATTGGGAGTTTTCACTATTAGCTCCCACTTGAATGATTTTATGAGTGCTTGACCTCAACTCCTTTATTCACACTCTATAGATTTTACTTTTCATCTTAGAGACCATCATCCTTATCAGTGGCAATCCTCGTGTTTTTTAACATTTTTCATGATTGACTAGTAATCAGATGAATTCTCGCATGTTCAACATCAGCTCATTTATTCACATGTGTAGAATTATGATATTATGTGATGGTGAAAAATACAATAGGTAGAGTCTTGCATCGCTTAGCCTTGTTTCCTCTACCAAGATGCAACTATTGTTTTTTGGAGACAACTTATCAGATTAGTTACATTATGAAATATATCCACATTATGCTTATTGGTGTAAAATATTTCATAAATCCATCATACATCATTCTAGTTTAGCTACTAAGCATGGGAATTCCTGACTCGAGAATGATTATAATATATATTTGAAATATGTTTATTTTTGTAGGCCTCCTTCCATTGTGAAACTCTAAAATTGTCTCTCTTCTACTATGATGTAAATTATTTTGGCCATCATCTCCCTATCTGACCTCACACTTTAGGGGGCATATATTATATATGAAACACCTCTTCATCAGCTTAAAATAGAATATCAGACATTTGGTTGACATACACCCCTGATTTAGGCCTTTTTAAAGTTGTAACACACCCTACAAGACCTGTAGAGAGTGTGTTAATGTTGGACTCAGACCAATAACCTACCTTACCCTTGCAGTTAATGTTATGTATCTTTATTCACACTTTGTTACTTGAATTTCACATAGCTACCATCAGAAAAAGGCACGAGTTAACCTGTTATGTCTTTTTTTTTTACTCAAACTTTACTCTAAAAAGCTGGAAAATATCACCTAATTTCATCTATTGATGTTTCCTATCCTAAAAAAGACCATTGAATCGGGAGAAAGAAGTAAATAAGAGGAAACATATTCCATCCTTTTTATTTTCCTAAAGTGAACTGGTGAAGGAATTGATAGCTTTCTCGGCCTCCCATTGCATATACATTGGAGGTTAGGCCATTGTAATTAGGATTGGAATTCATGCATTGTTATGATGTCGAGATATTGGTTGAGAGAGAGAGGTTAAAGAGCTAGGAGTTGGAGGAGGTCATGTTGCAACTATATATGGTTGTAAATTTCCCTTATATTTTGAATGTATAGATCTATTGTTATTCCTTCCATATTTTTGACAGTTTCTCATATATTTTTTGTTCATTTAATGATGATTTGGAATATGGTATATTGTTTTTATGTTCAATAATGTATTGTTTCTCATTTATAGATAATTGAATTGATTGATATTTATATGTTGTAAAGGTTATGTTCTCTCTTTTGTGTGCAGCATTAAATTTAGGAGTTGTTTGGGAGAACTTCTCATCCACACTGACTTCTCCAGCTGATCTATACAAAGGGATCATATGGTAATCCCTTATATTTTCTTTTCAATGCTAGCATATTTTTACATTGTTGAATGAAATAGACAATAGTTTGATAGATCCCTGTATCTCTCTACATAGGTTCCAAGAAACCTAAGAGGGTTTTCTAGTTTGTCCATTTGAGCTTAAATCACTACAGCAAACATAAATAATAAATTTACAACGTTCCATGATTACTCTATTTTTTCAGTTAAGAATCTCGCATAACATATAAAGTTTGGGTATATATATATATATATATATATATATATATATATATATATATATACTTCAAGATCAGATTCGTTATAAAAAGGAGGAACATAAACTCTATTTAAATTATTTCGATTTTTGTTTGGTCCCTTTCATTCATAACTACAAGTAATTGAACATATTGTTCTCTCAGAAGCTTCTAATATATAATATGAAGTGTCGTATAAAAATTAATATACAGACTTAATACCCTTATCCACTTCACATAGAAGCAAAATTTATTAAAAATACAAACGACTACTCTTCAATTTTACTAATTCCTTCTTTTTTTCTTTAATAGAAACGAGTATTTTATATTAATTCAAGAGGTCTAAGGTTTGTGCTCGGAGTTATTACATTTGAAGAACCAATATCTAGAGGGGTTCCTAACCAGAAAAATTCACCTACTCTACTTCTTACATTAAATCTAGAAATTTCCCAAAGACTAGGGAACCTTCCAATACAAACAAATTGTTGTATCAAGAGACAAAAATACATGTCAAGGGTAGGGGCCAGCTAAGGCAGAGGATACCATGAATATTCCTCTTCTCAGAGGAGAGATCTCACTTGTAAGGAGATAGCAATGTTGGCCTCAAGATCCGCATCTTTGTTATTTTCCGAATGACATGAAAGAACTGAAGTTTGTCAAAGGACACGATCAGCTTATTGATACAAGAAAACAACCATTGCAAATGAAGATATTTAGGAACCAATTTTGTCACAATCAAGCCAATGAGGCTTTGTTAATATCCAATGACTCGAGTCTCCTTTATTCCATGTTTTTGTTGTTGTTTCAAGCCTTGGAGGAGAGCTATGGCTTCCACTTGATTTTTCTAAGTAAGCCCCAAACAGCAGGAAAAGTGGGAAATGATTTGATCTGAAGGGATGCGAATAATTCCTCCACCTTTGGCCTTCCTCGGATTCCCCTTTACTGCACCATCAAAAAACATAGTCTGGATACCTGTGTTGCTTCTCCATTTGTCAAATTCCTCAACCACTAGTCTGATTTTCCATTCTTCTCTGCACTTCTTTATATTTTTCCTAGTGGGAAGGTTTAGCCCTAGCTTCTGGCACCACTCCCTACCTTGCTGGTTTAAGCTACAAGCCCGCTTTTGGTTCACCTTGGCCTGCTTTATTTCTTTGAATAAGCTTCTAATTTTCACATCGATTTGTTGTTGGTTTAGGGCCTTCTCTTGAAATATCTGATTATTTCTTTCAAGCCAAATATTCTAGAAAATGAGCTTAGGGATAATCATCCACCCTTCGAATGGCCAGCCTCTCCCGAAGAAGGACTTAGGGAACAGGTCTCCCCAATTAGACAACATACCCATGATGTTGGTTCAGAGGATGGGATTGTTGTTCCATATCAGCAATATTTCATTACAAATGTCTTGAGCGTAGAGGCACTCGAGAAAGATGTGAACCGAATTTTCCTCCCCTTGTTGACAGAGCGGGCACCAAGAGGGGTCATGGAAGCCACGACGCTATAGGTTTTCAGCTGTGTGAATACTGTTATGCCCCAGCTTCCAGGTGAACATTTCAATCTTCAGAATTATTTTAACCTACAAAATCCCTTTCCAAATCGCAGGGTTGTAGGGGACAGTGGGAATGGCTTTAAAACACCTGTAGCCTTCTGCTGCAGAATAGTATCCCTTCGAGGAACCCCAACCCCTTCTATATTTTTTTCTTACATTTATGGGGGTTTCCCAGCCAACACTACCATGAATTTGGCCCATGCTTGCTCTAGATGAGTAGGCATATCTATCTTCTGCCACCTTGCCGAGTTTTTGTTGTCCCACTCTGAAATGTCCCACATCGTGCATCGACCATCTGTAATCATCCACGTTCTTAGCTCCAGTAACTTATGATCATCCCCAATCGCTTCTGAGTTCATGATCTTATCCTCCCACAGGCTGATCGTCTTCCCATTGCCTAGTATCTAAAACAAGTGTCTATGAAGCAACGGGAGAGCACGCTTACACAACTGACGGATCGGGGAGCCCTTTAGATTAGTTTGAAAGTTCTCCAGGCTACGAAGATGCTTTCCAAAGCTGTAATTTTTCCACAAATAAATCTATGTCCATCCTGGATACCTTGTTACCTGCTGCCATAAGATCTTGGCCCCTAGAGCGACATTGTTCTCCCTGATATATTTTATGTGAAGGCCACCTTCTAGCAGTGGCATAGCGATCTTATTCCAACTTATCAATGGAATTCTCTTAGAATTATTCTTCCCTCCCTTCCAGAAAAAAGAGTGCATGGATTTCTCCTTCATACAAAGGATGCCCACTGGAGCCAACATAACAGACATCTGAAATATTGGAAGAATATTAAGGACTAACTTAATGAGAACAATATTACCTTCCAGGTTGAGTCATGATGCACCCAGGCTTGCATTTTGAGCTCGAATTTGTCTAGCAAGGAGTACCAGTCCCTCCCAATCAAGAATCCTTGAAAGATAGACAGCCCAAGATATTTAAAAGACACCCATTTCGTGGAGCCTTTAAAACCCAAAGTCCCAGTGATCCTGCTTAGCTCAAGGCCAGAAAGATTACAAGAATAAATGAAACATTTTCCTATGTTAATTTCACTCCCAAAATTGAGGCAGTAGCGATCCAGCTCCATCATGAAACAGGAGGCTGACATGGAGGAAGCACCCCCCAAAATGATGGAGTCATCAGCAAAGAGAGCATGGTTGATGTCTCTGACTCCCCTGGCGATCGTAAGACCCATAAGCTCTTGATCAATTTGTCTTTTCTCCAACATAAAACGGAGGAGAGAGGCTTGAATTACAAAGAGAAGAGGGGATAGAGAGCATCCCTACTTTATCACCTGACTCGCCTTGAATAATTTAGCAGTGTGCCCGTTGAAAAGTGGAGAAATCCATGGTTTCGCAATGCAGGCCTTGACCTAGCTTATAAAATGGAAGTCAAATGCAAATTGATTCATAACCCCAAAGAGAAACTTGTGCCTAACTCTTTCAAACGCAGTAGCCAGGTCCAGCTTGATAGCCATGCCTTTTTATCTTCTTTGGATGCTTGAATGGATCGCTTCCTGAACTAGAATGAGGTTATTAGTTAGCTGCCTACCTTCGACAAATCCCCCTTGATTGTCAGGAATGATTTCTGGAAGAAGGCCTTTCAACGTGTTTGCCATGACTTTAGTGATGATCTTGTAGCCAATGTTGCAGAGGGAAATTGACCTAAATTTGTTGAAAGAACTGACACCCTTCTCTTTAGGTATAAGGGCCAATAAGGCCGAGTTGGTGTTGCCCCCAAGCTTGTGGCAGGTCTAAGACTTTAAGATCATTTTGTAGAGATCATTTTTGACAATGTTCCAACAAGTTTTAATGAATCGAACAGTGAACCCATCAAGCCCATGAGCCTTGTTCGGATCCATTTCATCAAGGGCATGCTTGATTTCATTGACGCTGACAGGAGCAGTCAGCATAGCATTCATTTGGGCATTAACCTTTAGAGGTAACAGCTCGAGCAGGTTGGAGCTGAGACTTGCTTGCTTATCCTCTGTGTATAATTCTTCGAAGTGTTGATGGGAAAAATTTTTAATGCTGGAAAATTCGCAGAACGATTGGTCTCTTGAGGTTATCTCCACTATAGAATTGAAGCTTCTTCTGGCTTGGGATTGCTTATGAAAAAAGGAGGTATTATTTTACTACTTTCATGTAATCTATTAATCAGTCATTAATATTAGCTAACTATCCTAAAGTAATTATTTTCATCCTAAACTTTATCATTAGAACAAACTGTACAGAAACTAAAAAAACATAGTTGTATCTTTTTACTTTAGATAATTTTAGAGGGTAAGGAATAACGACTTGAAATTATTATCTACAAAATTAATATTAGAATAATCAACTCCTCCGAACCATGATACTTCTTCCAGAATGCAACCCCCCAAGCACAGGCTTGCAAATTGTTTACTATTTTTTTCTTTTCCATTTCTTCTCACCAACTCTCCAAGTCTTCATGAATTCTCTTTAGTGAGAAGACAAAAATTAATTTTCCATTACCCATCAACCACTCATTTTAGTAGTTGGAAACTACCTCCACCTCACCAATAGGTGGAAAGTAGTTACTATCTCATTAAAATATTTTTCTTCTTACTCCCAAAGGAAATATCATTTCTTTTAGGAAAATAATAAATTGGAAAATTCCATAATTCACAATTAATCTAATCATTCAGATTATATGCCTAGGACTTAATATTGGATCATTAATATACATCATCAATTTGTAGCCTCATATTTTTTAGATAAGTTTACTCCAACATAAATTCTTCAAACCTCTTTATTTCCTATAAACACTTTAAATACAAATTTGCAATCATTCATTATTAGTAATAAAATACTGGTAAATTAGTTTTTCATGTGTCTTTAAAACTTAAACATCCAACAAGGAAAAAAATATATATACAGTTTATTTACACATAAAATTCAAGTCACACTTAAATTGAAACAATATAATTATAAAATTTCTCATGGCATGGAGTGAGGGACGAAAGGTTTGAACCCATATAAAAGGAAATTCCAACATAAATAGGTTTATTCAAACACACAATAATAGACAACTAGTTGAAGAATAGATATCTCTATGATTTCTCAATCAAGAAACTTGGAAGTAGTGGGAGTTGGACTTGGAGATTAGCTCTCTCTATTGCGTCAACTACTCTGAAATTTTTCCATTTCCATACTAAATAGACTTCAAAACATTGAGATTTAAGTGTGAGCTTTAAAGTCTCTTCAATAATGCTTCATCTTCCAGGAAACTATCTCAAATTAACTTACCCTAAGACAAAGTCGAGTCAATAATGTGTACGGAAGACATTTGAGATATGGAATTGGATCCTCTACTGAGAATCATGTTTATTATCTTGTTGAATGATATCGATAGGCTCCTCCACACCCCGAACCACTCTTATGTGTTTGATATGGAGGTCGTGACTTCAACTCCCCTGGATGTTAAAAAACATCATAACTCTTATTTATTTATATTCATCATGTCAAGTATTAAATCCAACAACATCAAGGTTCAAGTGGAAGAGGAACGGGAAGGAATAAAAGGCTCTTCATTGTTTATGGTAGCAAGCAACTACACTTAAATCTTGCACAGATAGTTTGAGTATGCAAACCTGGCTAGAGCATTAAGGATTTAAGCGATGCAAAAATATCAGAACAACATTGTTGAAGGTAGGAAGGTTTGTCTACATAGTTGTGTTTTTCATGCCAAAGCATTAAATTATTGGCATAGAGGAAAGAGCATCAGAAAGGAGTCACAAGGGGCAAAGTAAAGCAAAAATTGGGACATGTGCTTTGACACCATGTCAGGCCAAGATGGTAACTCCCAAAGATTAAATATTTCATTAAGGTGATTGTAATTAAATACAATCAAGATAATGACCCTTGGGATTCAAATTCCATGGTCTCTTCATATTCTAATTTCTATATTTACATATTTACAAGTTTTCACCCAATCCAGAGGATTAGGTGTCAACATAGGATGAGCCTTGTGTATTGTACATATCATGATTAGGATGGTAAAACATGAAATATTTTTAGGCTTGCATACCAATGTGTGTGTGTGTGTGTGTGTGTATCTCAATGTATGTGTGTGTCTTAGACCAACATATATATGTATGTATATATTTTTAGAGTAGATTTCCTATCTAATTTTATGCCAATGAATGTATGTTATAAAAGGCTAGTAAGAATAGATATGTAAATATGTAATCACACTATTACTAGTAAAGTAAACCATTATTGTAGACCAAGTCATACAAGAAATTATGGGTAGCTAGGACTCCACCAATGGAAAGGAGGTTGAGGGCTAGGTGATGATGGACTTAACCTTGGTGGCGGGGGGGGGTTAACCCATTATTCAAATGAGCCTAAATTCAAAATTTCTTGTGTTTTATACTAACTCACTGAAGTGACTTCCTTGGGTTCCACTTGTAAAAATAATGGCATGCACATAAAATTGATAGTTTAGTGTATTCTATGATTCCATGCCATTTTTTCCACCCTATTGGCTAGTGATTGAATTTCCTGGAGGAGGATAAGGGTGTAAAAATTTTAAATTATTACCCTATTGATCCTAAAAGGATGTGGGGGTAGGGGGATAGGTTCCCATAGTGTGAATCCTATATGGAACGTAGAGAATCCAAAAGGTAGTTGGAACTCCCATAAGCCATAGGTATTTAAGAGTTATTAAATAACCTTAGAAGTCCTGAAATTGTAGTGGCATAGGTTAATGGAATATTGGTGTAGAGAAGGGGGTAAACTATCTTTGTTTGTGTAGGATGATGGGGGATGACATATTGTATGTTCAAGAATTTTTAAGTCAATAACATTGATTGTTACCTCTTTGGAGTGATATGTGTACCATAGTGGATTTATCAAGTCCTTTACCCTGGTGGATTCATGTCCCAAACCTATGGTGACCCACTGCTAAGTTATTATGAGCAGTGTGGAAGGGTTGAGCATCTAAGGTCTATATTCAGTTAGTACTTCATTTCAAAGATAAGTTTCGTTAACACATTTATGTTTATATCATGAAATTACACATTTTTCTCATGGATAATCAAGTCATATATTTTAGTCATGATTTTAAAGTTAGACATGTGTGCATTGCATAATAGAATGCATGGGAAATATATGATATAAATTATGTGAAATTAAATTAAGGAAATATTTTAGATCACATGTTTACAAAGAAACGAATATTCCTCAATGGATGATTAGGGTGTTGTATTACCAATTATTAATAGAACCCTAAAACTCATGCAATACATTCTTGGAAGCATATATTGATATTATATAATTAAATTCTCATTTTTAGAGAATAATACAATTAATAAATTACTTACATTCAAGTAAATAAGTGATTCATTAACTACAATGAAAAAATCATTGGACAATCTGTCACAACATATCTAATGAAGAAATATATTGAAAATATGAAATATCTATTATGACAATTAATTTTCCTTAGATGTATGAATTTATTAATTTACTGTTTTCTTTGCTTATGCATGTAATATATAACATGTGGAAAATAAAGAATAATGGAAACCAAAAACTCACTAATTGTAATGAACTATAGACATGACTTGGAAAACCCTTTCGGGAGAAAGACCAACTAAAAGGTGAGGTTACTTCACTCTCTTTTTTCCTTAATGGAAATGGATTAAAATAAAAAGGAGTGATACCTATGGTCCATGGGCTACTATAGAACAAAAATCCTTTCAATACCATCTTTCTATCCAAATTGAGTGACTCTTTTCTACTATGGAACAAAATGCAATCAAATATAATGGAAGATCCCTTTTCCTCCTACTCGCTTGGTTATAACACAAATTTATAGCCAACTAGATGTTAAATTTGACCCACTCAACCCTCAACATGACATACAACTTAACCCTTCTAGAACATTATTCATCATCCCCACATGGGTATACCCTTTTCCTTGAGTAACATGAACTAATGTGGCATCCTAGAAAATTATGGTGGTCAACCATGATAGGCAACTTGAAAGATACAATAGAGAAATTTTGAGGTCTAAAATGGGCCTCCTTAGGAATATTATAAAATGATGGTGGAAATAATAAAATAATATTAGATTACATCATCAAATTTGAGAGGGAAAAAAGAAAAAACGGCTTTTTTAACTCGTATTTTCAAATTATCTCCCTACGGGTTTACTCAAATTTTGAGTGTGAGCACTCGTTGGATGTGAAATTCAATTACTCATCTAAGGAGTACCCATGTTGCATACTTTCAATGGACCCTGCCACAAGAAAAATGAGAAATACATGAAAAAATTTATTGCAATCATGTTTTTTCATGTATTTTTCATTTTTCATGTAGCAGGGTCCATTGAAAGTATGCAACATGGGTACTCCTTGGATGAGAAATTCAATTTTTCATCCAACAAGCGATCCTAGTTGAAATTTGAGTAAACCATTAGGAAGATAAGTTGAAAATACCAGTTGATAAAATAGTTTTATTTTTTATTTGTTTATTTTTATTCTTTATCATTTTACTTTTTTACTCTAAAAATGGTGAATCATCTTCCATGGTTGACATCATCATATTGAATCCTATAGGAACTTATAAATTTCATTTTGGTTGTACATTTTTGTTTTGGGGCCCACTTTAGACCTCAAAATTTCTCTATTGCATAAATTTTGCGTCCAAACTTCGATTAATGTGATTATTCTACTGTTGGAAAGGTTTTTGAGCATATCATAGTGTAATGGTATGCTTAACTTGAGCAGAAAAATTATACCCCCAAAACACATACTTTAAGGCCTAAAACTAGCCCCTAAGGTTTCTAACCTAATTTTTTGAAATTAGGTCCCGCCGCTAAAATTTCTCAACTATAAGCCAATTTATTTGATTTTTCCACCCTGAAAGCATCAATATGGATCAAAACATAAAATATCAACCAATCTACATTAGTAATCATGGTATTATCGAGATTTACTCTCCACCAGTATTTATGCAAATATTTGGATACAAATAGGAAGGAATAACATGTAAATAAATTATTATCTTTATACAATGAATTACTTGAATAAACTTTGTAAACTCTATAAAATACACATTATTTCCAAGAATTAATAAAATAAAATATAACTACAAATATTTCATAGGAGCATATAGCTTCCATATATGTACATATATGAATTCTCGTTTGCAGAAGAAAAGTATTGCAATAATTCAGACATTCCTTGTAATAAATAAGTTCTTACAAAGAGTTACCACACTTCAAATAAGTATGAAAATATTTTGTATATAAAATTGCATTTAATTAATTTATTTATATGTTTTCACTCTCATTATACAAATAAAACCTTATGTATGTTTCTATATTTATATGAAGTGAGTTTCCTTCCTATGAATATATAATGGTTTAGGCCACACATGAAGAGGGACTTACCCATATAGAGGAATATACATAGGGATATATAATGTAAAAATTTTATACACTTTTATATCATTATAATCAAGTTTAAGAAAATTAATTTAGTTAATTTTGTACAAGCCATATGGTTCCAAAGTTATCTAGTCCTAAGACGCAATTGTAGAGAAGACCGTCAGAAATTCTTAACCCCAAATTCAAAGATATTTTGGTTATATAAAAACCAGAGAACAATATATATAATTTTAAGAAAGATATAATATCTTTATTTCAGTCCTTGAATCAGGTTATAACAAATCATGTATTCATTAAAGAGTGTTTGAATAATTAACTCAAATATTTTGTGATGACTCGTGCTAGTTAGTATTCATCATAAGTTTGGAAGCTAACTCTTATAACCATAATTTTAAACTTATTTGGATTGTTTTCCATTGAGAAACACATCCAAGTATACTTTGGTATGGTTGTTGAAAAATCGTCCTTCAAAATTAAGAATCCTTGGGGTATCCCTTTGCAAGCTAGCCATCAATGTTGCTCAAGAGGCTAAGAGTTATAATTTTACTTTATCATTCCATCCTTAAAATTCCCATTTAAGAGGATTGTTATAGTCCTATCTCCAAGGATGGTAGGTTATTAAGGCACCTCCAAATCCTTTTATGTCATTTTTATTTAACAAATCATGGCATATAACCACATACATGAACACTCCATTAAACTCAAACATACAACCATGTATGTGTAATCCTATATTTTAGTTCAACTATAAAATATATTAACTAAATATCCATTAAAATCAATCATATGTGAATAAATGAGTGATTATTTTTCCAATTGAAACATAAAATAATTATTTGAAAATATTTTTTTGTGTCTAATAAATCTAGGAATGAGCCTTTTCCATCTCAGCATAAGCTTAAACCCACATCCACTTATAGAGTTTTCCACCCTGTAACTCCCTGAAACCACAAGAGAAAATTTTTCACAATTAGAAAATGAGGATATGTGATGTCTTTCATAATTATGAAAAACTTAGAGAACTCTGCTTCCTATTGAGCATATGGTATCCATAAATTCGAGACGTAAATTTCATTTTTAGAGAGCCCAAAACACATTTATCCGATCAATTATTGGCACTTTTTTTGTTATACTATGGTACCCAAAACATATTATAATCACTTCAAATTTCTTAGCAACCTTTCCACTCGAGAATGGAAACATTCTACTCATAGATTTGTTTATTTTGACACTTTTGGGTCTCTCCTCTCTATATACTTGAATTCATGTGTGAATGACTGTTTCACATCAATTTTCATTCATCATCCTATGTCATGTATACAATTTTCCTCACTCAAATTAGTATTTTACTATACATCCCAATATTTACCTATATATACTAGGAAATTCATTAATAAAACTCAAAATCCAATGAATGTACTCAACCCATTCCCCCCACTAAGTTTTGAAGAAACATTTTGATTTCTACCCCAAATTTTATATATGAGATTTACTACTCTAACTTCCCATTCATTCACAATTAATGGGATCTTAGGAAAGTGGTAAAAAGGTTCATATTTGAATTTGAAATTCCATGGCAAGGGTTTGGGAGTAAAATTTCCACAACCCTTAACTATTTCCCAGTCATGGTTCATGGCCCTTATTACTGCTCATATGTTCCCAATTAACTATGTCAACATATTTTCTAATAAATCATTTAAATTACATGCACTTTGTTCTTGTACTTATCCATTTCATCTTTCTCACACGAGTGGCACATCCATGATGATAAATGCAATACAATACTATAAACATAATTAACTACAATAAATTTAAAATTAACTTAGGTTTCAATATGGGGATGCTAAAATTTTCCTACTAGGGTCAAAACACATAGTTTCCAAAACATTCAAGATTCTAAAAATTATAGAAACATATATTTTGCATAGGATTCATTAGAGAAGACATACTTTGTAATAGTTTTGAGAGACAAAAAACAGGAAATGTCACTAATTAGGATCGTTTTTGTTATGAACCATTCACTTTAAAATTGATAATAATTCAATGTGTACAATCTATTTCAAATGGAAAACCTCATTTTACAATGAATTCAATACACAAGACAAATTTTGATGATCCTAAGATTAGCTCTCCTTGGTACTAAATATGCTACAGAGGGTACAATTACAACGAAACAATACAAAAAAAGTTTCTAGTTGACCTCCTAATATAACAAATAAAATGATAATGGATGTTTATTAGGGCCTTAATATAGGGCCAAAGGGCCTTAACATTTCTTTCATTAGGGGAATTTTGAGGTCTAAAATGGGCCTCCTAAGGAAATTATAAAATAATAGTGGAAATAATAAAATAAGATTTGATTATATCATCAAATTTTAGAGGGAAAAAAGAAAAAATTACTTTTTCAACTCATATTTTCAACTTATATCCCTATTGTTTTACTCAAATTCTGAGAGGGAACACTCACTGGATAAAAAAATTGATTCCTCATCCAAGGAATACCCATTTTTCATACTTTCGATGGACCATGCTACATGAAAAATGAGAAATACATGAAAAACATGATTGCAATAACATTTTTTCATGTATTTCTTGTTTTTCATGTAGCAAGGTTAATCGAAAGTACACAACATGGCTACTCCTTAGATGAAGAATTAAATTTTGCATCCAAAAAGTACTCCCACTCAAAATTTGAGTAAAACCTTAGGGAGATAAGTTGAAAATACAAGTCGAAAAAAGTAGTTTTATTATTTTATTGTTTTTTAACCTTTTTACCTTTTTACCCAAAAAATGGTGAATCATCCCCCATGTTTGATACCATCATATTGACTATTATTGGTTCTTATAAAGTTTATTTTGGTTGTACATTTTTCTTAGGAGACCCATTTTAGGCCTCAAAAGTTCTGTAATGCTCCTTTTAAAAATGTTTTTCCCTCAAATATTGTAATTGAGGTTATTTCTTCATGAACCAATAATTTCCCCATGTAGATTCTTCTAGAGGCATATTATTGATCTTAATTAGGTACTTCATAATGATTATATTGCAAATATGTAGAGAATTTTGATTCATAACATTTTTAGGTTCAATAATCGACTACCCCTGTTCATGTAGTTTTGGAAGTTCTATTTTCACTAACATATTTTGTCCCACAGCCTATTCTTGGAAATTTACATGAAAAACATTATGAAAGTGAAAAGAAGGAAATTCTAAATTATACACCACTTATCTAATCCTACGGATAACCTTGTACAGTCCTTAAAATTTCACAACTAATTTTTTAGTATTCTTTTTCTTGAGTGTAGATTGCTTATGGGGTTGTAGTCTCATATATATCTAATCACCCTCCTCAAATTGTCTTTAACTTCGATATTGATATATGTGTAGCTTCATCTTACTCTATTCCATTTGAAGGAATTGATTAATAAATTTCAAAGTTTTTTTTATTATTATCCATGTGTGCCTCTATTTCCTATACTCCGGACTTATCTCGTAAAAAAACTTGAGATACTAGGTGTTGTATATACACATAGAGCCTCAAATTGGGTCATTTTAGTACATGTATGACATGTATTATTGTACAACCATTCTTCCAAAGGAATCCACTTCATCCACTAATATTTATCCAAATAATAATATCATAAATAATCCTCTAACCATTTTTTCATTATTTTTATTTAACCATATGCTTGTGATTGATCTGTTGAACTCATTATTAGTGTTGTTCCACTCATATTCCATAATTATTTCCATAAATGTCTTATGAAATTTGGATCTTATCACTTATTACTACCATTAGAATACCATGAAGTCTATGAATTTTGTTAATGACAACTTCTGCAACTTGAGTTACTATGTATGTACTTTGAATTCCATTGAAAGTATGCAACATGGGTACTCCTTGGATGAGAAAATCAATTTTACATCCAACAAAAGATCTCGGTTGAAATTTGAGTAAACCATTAGGGATATAAGTTGAAAATACCAGTTGAAAAAATAGTTCTATTTTTTATTTTTTTTATTTTTATTCTTTTATTTTTTTACTTTTTTGATCTAAAAATGGTAAATCATCCTCCATGGTTGAAATCATCATATTGAATCCTATAGAAACTTATAAATTTCATTTTGGTTGTACATTTTTATTTTGAGGCCAACTTTAGACCTCAAAACTTTTCGTGACAGCAGTAAAGGACTCCAAAGCCAAGGTTGACGAAGTGCGCCTCAAAATACATTTGAAAATAGTTGAGTTTCAGCTGCAATTGCAGTCGATGACTCCACCAGAAGTCCAAGAGTAGCACACATGAGAGCTCAAGGTTGCCAAACAACAAAATGAATCCACTATCTAGGAGTGCGCTCATGTATTCAAGGAGTCATGGATGTATGGACCTCACTACAGGAGGATCCTCGGGTGTAGAATATAGAAGAAAAAATTTTCGAGAAGCTCAAACAGATGGACCAAATTAAGGCCATAGAAAATACCGTAGCGCTGATACAATGGTATACCCATCTCCAAGACAGTAAATTATTGCAAGATCAGATAGATGAGATGTGCAGGAAGGAGCAACTCGTTACATCCAGAATGAAGCCATCGGAAGATGAGGCCAGTCACTTTCCCAAAATGTAGAAAATAATCTAAAATCATTGTGCCAGGCACGACGAGGATTTAAGTAGAAGACAATCAATCCAGTTACCGAGATGTTGCTCAACGAGGTCTGAGATTTTGAAAAGCAGTGCACCAAAGTGACTCCACCATTGAAGAATGCCTTGAGTGGCATCAAATAAAATATCGATGGTGCACCAGCATTGTGACTCAGGATTAGTCACAGTTTTTTATTGTGGACTTGTTGGACACAGTACCCCTCAAAGAGGAAAGTTAGAGAAAGACTCCGTAGATTAAGGAGCGGAGCGCACAACGTGAAGTTCATTTTGAGTCTTAGGGTCTTTGGGGTGGGTCAAAGCCCCTTATTTTGTAAAGATATGGGAATATATTTTGAACGTTGAAACTATGCCCATGTTTTTCGGAACATGGTATTGGAATATAAAAGACTATATAAGGAGTCTAGGCTAGATCTCAAAGATAGATTTGATAGAGAATTGATGATATGCACTTGGATGTAATGTTTTTTTGAGTTTGAGTGTGTGGTTTTGGGTTAGATGAAAGGCTCCTGCACCTGAGTGAGCAGAGACCTTAGGAAGTCTGCAGCTGAGTGTGCAGGTTGTAATTGATTGTATGAGAAGGATTTAAACATTAATGAACTACTTTTGAACAAAGATCAATGTTTTTATTTGATGTGTTTGATTTAATTTTATTTTATGTTATTTGTGCTAATTAAGGGTTTTGATCTATAATTGAATAGCGAATTTTTTTTTAATTGTTTTTTTACATTTTTTATGCTTGAATAAGTAAGATCGTGCAGTCTGCAGGTTATTTGAATAGATGTGTTGAAAAACAAAGGTATGGTTGATAGATTTGTTCGATGAAGCTCTACCAAGCATAAAAAGGAAGAAAATCCCTAAATCCATAGTCCAGTGGCCCTCTGGATGTAGAAACCTAGTTCTACCATCCCCCTATATTCCCTCAAGTGAGGCTTCGGTCTGCACAAGAAGATCGTTGCTAAAAGGGCTGGTAATAGTGGGTTTTTTTGGTTCGCACAACCATATTTGAACTTGGTTCTAGGCCCCATTAAGCCAACACCTCCTTGAGAAATATTTTGAAATGATATCATGCTCCCTTCTCTTTCTCTTCTTCTGCCATAGGAGGGCATCGGGGTTTGCGTGGTTGATCTTGCAAAGGCTCAAACAAATCAAGCCCTAACTCCTTATACCCTAACCTCATTAGGGACAAGTAAAAAAAACCGAGAAAGAGTAGACTTCTTTGATACCACTGATCCAAACTTATGCAGGAGCACAATAGAATACATATATAAACATAAACATAAAATTGCAGCAGAAATAAAAATTCATTTCATTAAATATCAAAGAACTGAAATATGCTTACATGCAAAATGGTAATAAACTAGCTCGAACGATGGTAGCTAATCTTTGAGAAGATATGTAGCAGCTGCATGCCTCTCAACTGTGTTACAATGAGGCTCGATGGCTTTTTTATCATTGATAAATAATGAGAAACCCTAAACATCTAAAAACCTAACCCTAGGAGATGAAGTGCCCAAAGCTTGTGGTCCCCGTTGGGGTAAGTTGGAACATCAACTTCCTAGGGTTGTAACTTTGGAAAATGACCTTCGTTTGGCTATCATAATACCTTGTTTCAAACATCTCAAAGAGGAGGCCAAAAAAAATGGGGAAACTTGTTTGGGAATTTTTTGATCTCTCCGCTTTTCCAAAAAATGTCTTTTAGTCCCTCAAAATGGCTCTGGAAGTTTAGGACTCGAGAAACTGCCAAAAATAGTAAATTGTGTTGCAATTAAGGAAACTGAAAAGATGAAATAGACAATGGTGGGGGTCAAAGTGGAATATGCAAGTGGACACCAATATACACCTAGATTATTAGTTTTCATCCCACATTTGAATTATCTTTTCCAAGAGATCTTTTCGTGTCTTGATTAGCTCAAGTTATGCAAACTTTAGCAACCCACATCTTCGCGATGCTGCCAAGCATGTCGAATCATTAAAAAATTTCAATTTTTCCCTACTGTGGACTATTTCCCTCCATAAACTCATTTTATTAGATTTATCATACATAATTCAATCTTTAAATCAATTATTACCTCATATATTGAGATTCTATACTATGAATGTAAGTTTTCTCTTCGTATCGCAAGCTTTCACACCTGATCAACACATGTTAACATGTTTTTCCCATTCGGGAAGGGTTTTTTAACATTCCCTATTAACTGAAGTGACCGCGTTACCCAGAAAAATGAGCTAGGGTTCCTATAAAAACAAAAATCAATAGTAAAAACTGAAATAAAATACACTAAATGAAATAGTAGGTTTTTAAATCTTACCTGTAACTGACAGGAGTCAAAATGGTGGCTCAGATTATGCCTAGTTAGCTTTAGAGTATCTTCTTATATTTCTATCCAAAGAACTCTCACCAACTCAACTAGTGCATATGAGGAGCTCAACTCCTATTTATAGGCATTGGAGGTATTCCTGAACCCTATGTTTTGTCATGTTTAAGCAATTTTTCCCCATTTTCAATCTCGGTTACTATTTACAATATGTTTTATATGTTCTAATGCAGTTATGAGTGATTTTCGGTCGATTTTACCATTACACACTCGTTGTGAGATTTATTTTTAGGGAATTTTCTTGCTTTTGAAACTGAACAAACCCCCAGTTACCTTCTTTGGGCTCATAAAACTCCTATGAAAAATATTTTGGCCATTCATTTTCTATATTTTTCCCGCTCTTTAAAATAAAAAAACATTCTATGAATTTTCTTCATCTAACTTGTTCAAAACTTTATGAAGAATAAAGTTTAATTTTTTCCCCTTGTACCCATAACAAAATGAGTTGGGCGTCTATTGAGCATATGTTTATCACTTAATCTGGAATCAATGAACTAACTATGGAAAATTAATTTTGTTGGGTATACTATTAACCCTTTTATCTCACTCGATCATCAACCATGATAAAGGAACCCCCTTGGGGTCATCTTTAAGCTCTTTTTAGACTCTCTAAACGTGAAAAGACCACTGAGTTTACCCTTTCTCGAATCGTTAAACCTAATAAGATCGAAGAAAATAGGAATACATAGTGGTAACTATATCTATATCTCATGGTTTTTTTGGCAGCAGTTCATTTGTCCATCCCTTGAAAATTGCACTTTTCCCAGTATATTCCTGTTTTTTTAACTTCTCTTTGAACCATATGATCTTATGAGTCTTGCCTTGATACCCTAATGTCTGTACATATTTGTGTCCTGCTCCTCCTGGTGCCTTGAGTCTAATTTTCCTAGTCTTTTTGGTTTCATGCCCTCTATTATTGTCTACAATATGTTACCATTATCAACCATTTGATTATATGCCTATTTCCATGAGTTGGTTCATATTTTTGTTCTACTTTATCTTAAAAATAATTTATTTTGTCTCGTTTCACGTCCATTAATGTAGGACTCTTTATTTCCTACGTTTGAAAATTCCCTTTGTATCGACTTCAACGCAGTATCTAGGAAGTGGATTGAGAAACATCATAGTACCTTGGATCTTCAAGTCCTTAGTGGGAGGTTTCTATTCATTTGATTGGGGTTTTTCAGTATTGGCTCCCAATTGAATGATTCTATGAGTGCTTGACCTCATCTCCTTTATTCACACTCCATAGATTTTACGTTTCAGCTTAGAGAACATCATCCTTATTAGTGGCAATCCTCGCGTTTGTTAACGTTTTTCATGATTGACTAGTAATCAGATGAATTCCCACATGTTCAACATCAGCTCATTTATTCACATGTTTAGAATTATGATATTATGTGATGGTGAAAAATACAATAGGTAGAGTCTTGCATCACTTAGCCTTGTTTCCTCTCCCAAGATGTGACTATTGTTTTTTGGAGACAACTTATTAGAATGGTTACATTATGACATATATCCACATTATGCTTATTGGTGGAAAATATTTCATAAATCCATCATAAATAATTATAGTTTATCTACTGAGCATGGGAATTCCTGAATTGGGAATGATTATAATATATATTTGAAATATGTTTATTTTTTGTGGGCCTCCTTCCATTCTAAAACTCTGAAATTGTCTCTCTTCCACTATGATGTAAATTATTTTGGCCATTATCTCCCTGTCTGACCTCACACTTTAGAGGGCATATATTATATATGAAACACCTCCTAATCAGCTTAAAATAGAATATCATACATTTGGTTGACATACACCCCTAATTTAGGCCTTTTTAAAGTTGTAACACAACCTACAAGACCTACAAAGAGTGTGTTAATGTTGGACTCAGACCAATAACCTACCTTACCCTTGTAGTTAATGTTATGTATCTTTATTCACACTTTGTTACGTGACTTTCACATAGCTACCATGAGAAAAAGTAACGAGTTAACCTGTTATGCCTTTGTTGTTTACTCAAACTTTACTCTGAAAAGATGGAAAATATCACCTAATTTCATCTATTGATGTTTCTTATCCTAAAAAAGACCATTGAATTGTGAGAAAGAAGTAAAGAAGAGGAAACATATTCCATCCTTTTTAACTTTCCTAAAGTGAACTGGTAAAGGAACTGATAGCTTTCTCGGCCTCCCATTATCTATACATTGGAGGCTAGGCCATTGTAATTAGGATTGGAATTCATGTATTGTTATGATGTCGAGATATTGGTTAAGAGAGAGAGGTTGAAGAGCTAGGAGTTGGAGGAGGTCATGTTGCAACTATCTATGGTTGTAAATTTCCCTCATCTTTTCAATGTATATATCTATTGTTATTCCTTCCATATTTTTGACAGTTTCTCATATATTTTGTGTTCATTTAATGATGATTTGGAATATGGTATATTGTTTTTATGTTCAATAATGTATTGTTTCTCATTTATAGATAATTGAATTGATTGATATTTATATGTTGTAAAGGTTATGTTCTCTCTTTTGTGTGCAGGATTGAATTTAGGAGTTGTTTGGGAGAACTTCTCATCCACACTGACTTCTCCAGCTGATCTATACAAAGGGATCATAAGGTAATCCCTTATATTTTCTTTGTCAATACTAGCATATTTTTTACATTGTTGAATGAATTAGACAATAGTTTGATAGATTCCTTGATCTGTCTGCTTAGGTTCCAAGAAACCTAAGAGGGTTTTCTAGTTTGTCCATTTGAGATTAAATCAATATAGCAAAAATAAATAATAAATTTACAACTTTCCATGATTACTCTATTTTTTCAGTTAAGAATATGATGTAGGCATACCCTGCTATCCACACTTTCCTCTCTCTGTGTGCATATAAAAATGCATCCAAATAAACTACCCAAATTAAAACTCAAGTATGCATATAAAATGCACTCCAAATGTTATATTACAACTGTGCCCATAATGGCAACCTCAATAATTAAATGTGGAAGCTGCTTTTAATACTTCTAAGGTCGTAAATCCCCATCAATACAAACTTATGCGTAGAGTTGTTTCCTGGTTATAAAATTTGATTATACCATGAGCAAATCTCTTTATCAAAGGGTTTTCTCTTTTCAATTATTCCAACCAAAAGAACCTGGTTAACCCTGTTCTAATATGATACTTGTCTTCATATCAAACAATATATATATTGGGCTATGGCGTAACCATCATGCTCTTGTCATACCCTATATTATTTAAGTCCGCCATATATATATATATATATATATATATACATCTGACCACAAGACTTCCATATATCCTTACTCTTTTTTCTCCTAGGGTTTAATCTTATTAATCCATATAAAAATTCTACCTTTCAATCTTTAAATACCCCCATATATGTTTACACTCACATTTTCATAACCCACCTATTTAAAAGATTAATACATGTCCCACAGGTCATTAAAAATTTCCAGCTTCCAACATAAAACAACCCATCGCATAAAATTTATAATGTACCTTGTTTTGTCACTGAATGTCGATATATTAGCCGGTCCCACCGTTCTCCTCACCTCGCACTAAATTTCGAATGGATCCGACGGCCCAGCTTCCGTCACGCTCCAAAACCCAACTAAACGCTCATCTGACGGATATCGCATTATGAAAACACCCAACGTTATTTCTCAAAAATTACGCGATGAAAGTGGTTTTTACAAACCACTTATTGCCATGCATCAATTAAATGTATATATCACGTTTTTTTGTCAATTCCATTTACCAGTCTTGACCGCACGTGAACCCACTAGTTTTTGAACTCTGGTTTCGCTGTTCAATACTCGGTTCCACTCTCATGGTTCCGTTCTCACTGCTGCTTTCAATTCCGCTTCTTTTGTATTACTTTTGCGCCATCGAATTTACCTCCCTGATGTTTTCAATTCAATACTCGAACAGATCAGGTTCCCTTTCCACATTCATCATCACTTCCTCTTGGTTTCATACTCCACAGTTCTATGCCTTTGAAACCCTCCTTGGTATTTCCATAGCACAGTTTTGCTATGTTCCTCTCTGGCACACAGACAGTGCATAACCATTTCTCTATACTTAGTTACTGGAATACAAATCCATTCTTTATGAATGGCATAAGCACTCCATGCGTGGCTTAAAGCCCAGACTTCTGTTCACTGTATGTACACAAGGAATATATAGCTTTTGCTGTCTATCAGTCCTTAAACCTCTACGCATCCAATTGAACAGGGTCAATTCCAATCCCCCTCTATATTTGATTTCTCTATTGTTACCATTGATCCTTTCAGTGATCGATGGTTACAATATTTCCACAGTCCCCTCAAGGATAAATACGAATCCCCAACTCAAAATTTCAATGTTGGCATCGACACCGATTGGCTTAATGATACACAGAACATCGTTCAAAAACTCAATTATGGAGATTATTCACACATTCTTATACAATTTCTTATTGACATTCAAAGCCCATTCACATAGAGTTAAACCAACCAATATTCACATAATTGAACAGATTCTTTCATTTATACAATGAAATCACTTACAAACTCCTTGTTCGGCTAGATCTTCAATTCGATGGCCCCTCTATATCCTACTCTATCTCTCTAGATCTCTCCCGGTCTAATCCTTCTTCCTAAGGCCCTTGGGGCTTACATTTATACAAAAAACCCCTAATGAATCAATTCAGCTTCTTTAACAGCTCAACAAAAATTTTGGAATTCTCAAAGTCCTAAATTTAGCCTAACTCCCTAAATTTACTGAACTGACTCTTCAAATTCCTAACTAATTAAATTCTCTCATGTTCTCCAGGGATTTGGGAACATTTACAATTCCTCACTATATTTATTCAAAATACTAATAATTACATAAGAAACCAAAGACATGAGACCCCCCTATGTCAATTTAGATACAAAGTATTTTATTGTGCCTAATTCCCCTGCATCAGGCTCCTAAGGTTCAAATGATTCATGATCTCCTAATCATGTGCTTTCATCCTTGTCTTCCTGGATCCCACACTTTGTTCTGTAGCTGATCACCTACTGAAAAATTCTTCTCCTGTACTTCTCCAGGCTTCCATATTTTATGTTGCATCTTTCCGCTTGCTAAGCTTTCACATTCTGTGACTGTGTTTCTCTTGCTGCTGCTGCTTCTTTATTTTCTTTTTGTCGTCTTCCTTTGAGACACTTTCACCAACAGCTTTCTCATAAATTCAATTTCTCTGTCTAATATGTCTTCTGACTGTTGGATACTACTCCATCTTGTTTTTTGAACTGCTACTTCTGCTTTTTCTTGCTGAGTTCTTACTTGCTGAACTCTTGCTTTCACTTGCTGAAATCCTGCGGTTGCTCTAGCTCTAGCTTTTTCTTGCTCATTACTTATTCGTTCAGTTCTTACTGCTGCCCTAGCTGCCACCCAATCATCCATACCCTCTTGTTCTCTACAACAGTAAAAATCTTCCCAATTGTCATCCATGACAATTTCTTCATTCTCTGACTTCAGCAATTCTCTGGATTGGTATTTAAATTTCCAGTCACTGTCATCATCTCTTTTCCTCTCTTCCTAGACCAAACGTATTTTAGTCCTTCCATTAGCACCTGCAATCATAAAACAAACACCAAATTCATGAAATCCTTGTGTATCTTCCTCCTCTAGCAACACTTCAAATTGTTGCTCTAACATTTCCTCTGGCAACACTTCAAGTTGTTGCTCTGCCATTTCATTCTCTTCTCTAAATGTTTTCAGCAAACAATTCAGCCATCTATTTTCAGGCATTTCATCAATATGCTACAAACTTGGTTCAGCATATTCTTCTCCTTATTCCTTGATAATCTTCAGTAATTGTCTTCCATCTTCTTGATTGATTCTATAAATCGATTCAAGTTCTTCAAGTACTGTGTCCTCATATTCTATCAGAGTAAAATTCTGATTCTCCACCACTGTAGCAGTTCCAAAAATCTTCCCTCTAGTATTCTCTTTGTCCATCAGAAAAATCATCTCCTTCTTGTCATCAATATTAATAACAAGTTCTTTCACATGAGACATGATAGTCTCACCTTCCTTCTTCTGCAATAGTTCACCTTCATCCAAGACAACTCCAAGTGATGGATTGTCTTCTTCCATGCCTGTAACCACAGTCAAATTGTCAGTTTCAAAATCACAAGACTCAATGGCCTCAATTGATGATCCAGTCACCAATTCCTCTTTCCGCAGTCCTAAGTCTTTTCCAAGACTCAGAAAATCTTCCTTGTCATCATTCTCTTGCATCTTCACATTCTGCAAACCCCAATTTTGAAATTGAGGTTCTCCTACCTGCATTGAATCCTGTTTATTCAGCATAATTTCCAGCAATCCAATTTCCTCATTCCATTGATTAAAGTCTTCCACGGAATTTTCCTCCTCCTTTATTTGACTGTCCAATGGTGTCAATTTTTCTCCATCACCAACAAAATCTGCATTCACAAAACAATTGTTAAAAAAAAAATCATAAGGCCTCAGTGCCTTGCTTTCCTCTGCCAGCATTTTAGTATGTTGTCCTAAAATTCCTTCCTTCTCTATCAGCACATCAGTATGCTGATTCCAATCCTTCAAATAATTCTTGAGAATATCAGCTAGTCTCTCCTCTGCATCATCCTCTTCAAGGATGTCTCCTTGCTCTAGTTCATAAAAATGAACCTTCTCATCCTCAATCATCTCTGCCTTTACAATCTGAACACGTTTTCTTTGTGTTTCTATCCTCTTCTCCAAAACACTTAACTCATGCTAGAAATCTATCATCTCATATGAGAAAATCTCTGTGCCATCTTTACTATCTTCACAAGTCAAGTTTCCTGTTGTCACTACTTCTTCATCCTCCATCAAAATAGAATTCTGATTTCCCATCTCTGCAATAATTTTAGTTATCTTTCCATCACTTTTCACTTGGCCATTCAATAAAATCAATTTTTCATTATCATCAAATTTATCATCATTAGACATAACTGTCATGTTCCTATTGAAACAATCTCTTTCATAAAACAAGGAATTTATGAATTCCTTTTGTTGCAATAATTCAATCTGATCTTCATTTGGAATATAATCATCATCATACTTCGCTTGGCAACATTCAGCTTCATTTATCACAGTTTCATCATATGAACTATCTTCTTCAATACCTGCATTCACACACATCTTGTCAGTTTTAAAACCATAAGATCCCATGGTCTCATTTGATGATTTGATCATCAAATCTTCCTGTTGTTCCAAGTCTTCTATACATTTCAGAAATTCTTCAATGGTCTTATCTTTAGTTTCTTCGAGCTATTCAATTGGTCTCTCAAATTCCAGCTTCTAGCCATCATCACAATTTAGAATTCCTCTGCTTCCAATGTATTGGAAAACAAAACCTTTCCCCAACTGTGCATGGACATTTACAACATATCTGGCTGTCTCATTTTCCTCCTTAGTGACAACATCAGCAGGTTGTCCTCCTCCACATGTTTTTCCTATGGAAATACAAAAATCATCATATGTAAATCCATTCGACCTCTTGGTCTCACTTGAAGTCACAGTCTTCAAGTCCTTCTCCAAATACTCAATCATTCTGAGTAATCTCTCTTTCTGCTGAACATGTATCATCTGCTCTTTCTTCATCTGTAGCCCGTGCCACTTTACTTGCTTCTTCATGAGCCAACCAACTCTCTGGCTTTCCTCTATCATCATTTTCAGTTTGTTAAACTGTTCTCTGATCTCAGCTACCTCTTTCCAATATTTTGCATCAGTCAATTTCTCCCCCATGCCATTTGTCCTGGAATATTCTTTCTCTTTTCCGTTGTGGCCTCTCTCAGAACCTCTACAATCTCTTCTATGACTATCAGTAGTCTTCCTTTTCTCCATGAGTTCTTCACTCATAAGTTGCACTAAGCCTCTACAACAACAAGCTCTCCTGATGCCACTTACCTCACCAATCCTTTCCTCCGGATCTGGGCTTTTGGCAAGTACTAGTCCCTTATCTGCTGGAACCTTCTGAGCACTCTCTTCTACTCTCTCTAGGATTCACTCTGTAACTCCTCAAGAACACATATGTTCTTCTTTCATCCAACCTCTATTGGGAATTCTCTAGGTTCTGCCACACTTCTTCTTCACTTTAGAATCCTTTGTTGGACTCTTTCATCACTACTCTCAAAGCTGTGATCTGCTTTTGCTGAGATTTCTTCAATTGCTTGCAATCTGAATTCTGCAAAAAATTCTTCAAACCAGAGTTAAACACTACTCATCAACTCACCTTCAAGATTCTGTGTAATCTTGCTTCTCCTCTCACCTGCACTGCATCTTTGTATGTTGCAATCTTCAAAACACTTTGTCTTCAACTCCAGATTCTACAAATCTGAATACCTTCACTTCACACCTAATCAAATCTACAATATTTATCAGCTTCAAAAATCTGATTTCTTTTCATCGCACATGCAATTAATTCAAAAACTTGAACTTTCAAATAGAGCTATTCCAACTCTGATACCACATGATGGCGGTCGTACCCTGCTATCCAAACTTTCCTCTCTCTGTGTGCATATAAAAATGCATCCAAATAAACTGCCCAAATTAAAACTCAAGTCTGCATATAAAATGCACTCCAAATGTTATATTACAATTGTGCCCATAATGGCAACCTCAAAAATTAAATGAGGAAGCTGCTTTTAATACTTATAAGGTTGTAAAACCCCATCAATACAAACTTATGCGTAGAGTTGTTTCCTAGTTATAAAATTTGATTAAACCATGAGAAAATCGCTTTATCAAAGGGTTTTCTCTTTTCAATTATTCCAACCAGAAGAACCTGTTTAACCCTATTCTAATATGATACTTGTCTTCATATCAAAAAATATATATATTGGGCTATGGCGTAGCCATCATGCTCTTGCCATACCCTATATTCTTTAAGTCCAACATATATATATATATATACATCTGGCCACAAGACTTCCATATATCCTTAATCTTTTCGCTCCTAGGTTTTAATCTTATTAATCCATATAAACATCCTACCTTTCAATCTTTAAATACCCCCATATATGTTTACACTCACGTTTTCATAACCCACCTATTTAAAAGATTAATACGGGTCCCACAGGTCATTAACAATTTCCAGCTTCCAGCATAAAACAACCCATCGCATAAAATTTATAATGTACCTTGGTTTGTCACCAAATGCCGATATATTAGCCGATCCCACAGATTTCCTCACCTCGCACTAAATGTCGAATGGATTCGACGGCCCAGCTTTCGTCGCACTCTAAAACCCAACTAAATGTTCATCCGACGGATATCACATTATGAAAATGCCCAACGTTTATTTCTCAGAAATTACGCAATGAAAGTGGTTTTTACAAACCACTTATTGCCACACATCGATCACAGGCATATATCGTGTTTTTTTTTTCAATTCCACTTACCAGTCTTGACCGCACGCGAACCCACTGGTTTTCGAACTCTGGTTTCACTGTTCAATACTTGGTTCCACTCTCATGGTTCTGTTCTCACTGCAGCTTTCAATTCCGCTTCTTTTGTATTACTTCTGCGCCATCAAATTTACCTCCCCGATGTTTTTAATTCAATATTCAAACAGATCAGGTTCCCTTTCCACATTCATCAGCTCTTCCTCTCGGTTTCATTCTCCACAGTTCTATGCCTTCGAAACCCTCCTTGGTATTTTCGTAGCACAGTTCTGGTATGTTCCTCTCTAGCACACAGACATTGCATAACCATTTCTCTATACTCAGTTAATGGAATACAAATCCATTCTTTATGAATGGCATAAGCACTCCACGCGTGGCTTAAAGCCCAGACTTCTGTTCACTGTATGTACACAACGAATATATACCTTTGCGCATCCAATTGAACAGGGTTGATTCCAATCCCCCTCTATATTTGATTTCTCTATTATTACCATTGATCCTTTCAGTGACCGATGGTTACAATCTTTCCACAGTCCTCTCAAGGATAAATACGAATCTCCAACTCAAAATTTCAATGTTGGTATCGACACCGATTGGCTTAATGATACACAGAACATCGTTCAAAAACTCAATTACAGAGATTATTCACACATTCTTATACAATTTCTTATTGACATTCAAATCCCATTCACACAGAGTTAAACCAACCAATATTCACATAACTGAACAAATTCTGTCATTTATACAATGAAATCACTTACAAACTCCTTGTTCAGCCAGATCTTCAATTCGATGGCCGCTCTATCTCTTACTCTGTCTCTCCAGATCTCTCCCGGTCTGATCCTTCTTCCTAAGGCCCTTGGGGCTTACATTTATACAAAATCCCCCTAATGAATCGATTCAGCTTCTTTGACAGCTCAACAAAACTTTTGGAATTCTCAAAGTCCTAAATTTAGCTCAACTCCTAAATTTACTGAACTGACTCTTCACATTCCTAACTAATTAAATTCTCTCATGTTCTCCAGGGATTTGGGAACATTTACAATTCCTCACTATATTTATTCAAAATACTAAAAATTACATACGAAATCAAAGACATGAGACCCCCCCTATGTCTATTTAGATACAAAGTATTTTATTGTGCCTAATGCCCCTACATCAAAATATCGCATAACATATAAAGTTTGGGTATATATATATAGACTTCAAGATTGCATTCGTTATAAAAAGGAGGAACGTAAACTCTATTTAAATTATTTCACTTTTTGTTTAGTCCATTTCATTCATAACTACAAATAATTCAACATATTGTTCTCTCGGAAGCTTCTAATATATAATATGAAGTGTCTTATAAAAATTAATATACAGACTTAATACCCTTATCCACTTCACATAGAAGCAAAACTTATTACAAATACAAACAACTACTCTTCAATTTTACTAATTCCTTCTTTTTTTCTTTAACAGAAATGGGAATTTTATATTAATTCAAGAGGTCTAAGGCTTGTGCTTGGAGGTATTACATTTGAAGAACCAATATCTAGAGGGGTTCCTAACTAGAAAAATTCACCTATTCTACTTCTTACATTAATCTAAAAATTTCCCAAAGACTAGCGAACCTTCCAATACAAACAAATTGTTGTATCAAGAGACAAAAATACATGTCAAGGGTAGGGGCCAGCTAAGGCAGAGAATCCCATGAATATCCCTCTTCGAAGATGAGATATCCCGCTTGTATGGAGACAGCAATGTTGGCTTCAAGATCCGCATCTTTGTTATTTTTCTGAAGGACATGAAATAACTGAAGTCTGTCAAGGGACACGATCAACTTATTGATACAAGCGAATAGCCTTTGAAAAAAAAGATATTTAGGAACCAATTTTGTCACAATCAAGCCAATGAGGCTTTGTTAATATCCAATGACTCGAGCCTCCTTTATTCCATGTTTTTGTTGTTGTTTCAAGCCTTGGAGGAGAGCTATGGCTTCCGCTTGATTGTTCTAAGTAAGCCCCAAACCCCAGGAAAAGTGGAAAATGATTTGATCTGAAGGGATGTGAATAATTCCTCCACCTTCGGCCTTCCCCGGATTCCCCTTTGTTGCACCGTCAAAAAACATAGTGTGGATATATGTGTTGCTTCTCAATTTTTCAAAGTCCTCATCCTCTAATCTGATTTTCCATTATTCTATGCACTTCTCCATATTTTTCCTAGTGGGAAGGTTTAGCCCCAGCTGCTGGCACCACTCCCTACCTTATTGGTTTATGCTACAAGCCCGCTTCTGGTTCACCTTGGCCTTCATTATTTCTTTGAATAAGCTTCTAATTTTCACATCGATTTATTGTTGGTTTAGGGCCTTCTCTTGAAAGATCCAATTATTTCTTTCAAGCCAAATATTCCAGCAAATGAGCTTAGGGATAATCATCCACCCTTCGAATGGCCAGCCTGTCCTGGAGAAGGACTTAGGGAACAAGTCTCCCCAATTAGACAACATACCCGTGATTTTGGTTTGGAGGATGGGGTTGTTGCTCCATATCAGCAAGATTTCATTCTAAATTTCTTGAGCATAGAGGCACTCGAGAAATATGTGAACCTAATTTTCCTCCTCTTATTGACAAAGCGGGCACCGAGAGGGGCCGTGGAAGCCACGACACTGCAGGTTTTTAGTTGTGTGAATAATGTTATTCCCCAGATGTCAGGTGAACATGTCAATCTTCAGAATTCTTTTAACCTACCAAATTCCTTTCCAAATCACAGGGTTGCAGGGGACAATGGGAATGACTTTAAGACACCTGCAGCCTTCTGCTACAGAATAGTATCCCTTCGAGGAACCCCAACCCCTTCTATCTTTTTTTCTTATGTTTATGGGGGATTTCCCAGCCAGCACTACCATGAATTTGGCCCGTGCTTGCTCCAGATGAGCAGGCATCTCTATCTTCTTCCACCTTTCTGAGTTTTTGTTGTCCCACTCTAAAATTTCCCACATCATGCATCGACCATCTGTAATCATCCACGTTCTTAGCTCCAGTAACTGAGGATCATCCCCAATCTCTTCTGAGTTCATGATCATATCCTCCCACAGGCTGATTTTCTTTCCATTGCCTGGAATCCAGAACAAGTGGTCATGCAGTAGCGGGAGAGCACGCTTACACAGTTGATGGATCGAGGAGCCCCTTAGATTAGTTCGAAATTTTTCCAGGTTGCGAAGACGCTTTCCAAAGCTGTAATTTTTCCACAAATAAATATGTGCCCATCCTAGATGCCTTGCTACCTTCCGCCTTAATATCTTGGCCTCCAGAGCGACATTGTCCTCCATGAGATATTTTATGTGGAGGCCACCTTCCAGCAGTGGCATAGCGATCTTATTCTGACTTATCAATGGAATTCTCTTAGCGTTATTCTTCCCTCCCTTCCAGAAAAAAGAGTGAATGGATTGCTCCATCTCGTGAAGGATGCCCACCGGAGCCAAAAAAATAGACATTTGAATGATTTGAAGACTATTAAAGACTGACTTAATGAGAACAATATTACCTTCCAGGTTGAGCCACAACGCGCCCCAGGCTTGCATTTTGAGCTTGAATTTGTCTAGCAAGGCGTACCAGTCCCTCCCAATCGGGAATTCTTGAAAGATCGATAGCCCAAGACATTTAAAAAACACCCATTTCGTGGAGCCTTTGAAACCCAAAATCCTAGTGATTGTGCTTAGCTCGAGGCCGAAAATATTACAAGCATAAATTAAAAATTTTCCCATGTTAATTTCATTCCCAGAATCGAGGCAGTAGTGATCCAGCTCCATCTTGAAGCGGGAGGCCGAGATGGAGGAAGCACCCCCCAAAAGGATGGATTCATGAGCAAAGAGAGCATGGTTGATGTCTCAGACTCCCCTGGCGATCGTAAGACCCACTAGCTCTTGGTCGGTTTTTCTTTTCTCCAACATAAAACTGAGGACAGAGGCTTGAATTACAAAGAGAAGAGGGGATAGAGGGCATCCCTACTTTATCCCCCGAATTGCCTTGAAGAAGTTAGCAGCACGCCTGTTGACAAGTGGACCAATCCATGGTTCTACAATACAGACCTTGACCCAGCTTATAAAATGGAAGTCAAACCCAAATTGATTCATAACCCCAAAGAGAAACTTGTGCCTAACTTTTTCAAACGCACTAGCTAGGTCCAACTTGACAGCCATGCCTTTTTCTCTTCTTTGGGTGCTTGAATGGATTGCTTCCTAAACCAGAATAAGTTATCAGTTAGCTGCCTACCTTTGACAAATCCCCCTTGATTGTCAGGAATGATTTCCAAAAGAAGGCCTTTCAACCTGTTCTTCATGACTTTAGTAATGATCTTGTAGCCAATGTTGTAGAGGGAAATTTGCCTAAATCTGTTGAAAGAACTGACACCCTTCTCTTTAGGTATAAGGGCCAATAAGGCCTAGTTGGCATTTCTCCCAAGATTGTGGCAGGTCTGAGACTTTAAGATCATTTTGTAGAGATCCTTTTTGACAATGTTCCAACGAGTTTTAATGAATCAAGCAGTGAACCCATCTTTCCCATGAGCCTTGTTCGAATCCATTTCATCAAGGGCCTGCTTGATTTCATTAACGGTGATAGGAGCAGTCAGCATAGCATTCATTTTGGCATTAACCTTTAGAGGGAACAGCTCGAGTAGGTTGGAGCTGAGACTTGCTTGCTTATCCTCTGTGTATAATTCTTTGAAGTGTTGATGGGCAACTTTTTTTATGCTGGCAAAGTCGGAGAAGAATTGGTCTCTTGAGGTTATCTCCACTATAGAATTGAAGCTTCTTCTGGCTTGGGAATGCTTATGAAAAAAGGAGGTATTCTTTTACTACTTTCATGTAATCTATTAATTAGTCATTAAGATTAGCTAACTATCCTAAAGTAATTATTTTCATCCTAAATTTTATCATTAGAACAAACTGTACAGAAACTTAAAAAACATAGTTGTATCTTTTTACTTCAGATAATTTTAGAGGGTAAGGAATAACGACTTAAAATTATTGTCTAAATAATTAATATTAGAGTAATAAACTCCTCCGAACCATGATACTTCTTCTAGAATGCAACCCCCCAAGCACAGGCTTGCAATTTTTTTATTATTTTTTTCTTTTCCATTTCTTTTCACCAACTCTCTGTAGAAATTATATAACATATGCATGTATATATCCAGATTCTCCTGATCTAACAATATTTATCTTCTTGCTAAATACAGAATCCTTCCACTGTTAATCTTTTGCAGAAATTTAAAAACTCAATTGCAAACACATGAAGCAATAAAAACAATCGCACATAACACAGTTGTTTAACGGGAAAGCCTGAAGCTGAAAACCCCAACTATAATATATTATGTATCATGGATATCATGTAACAATATCATGAAAATATTAGTACATCAAGCTCTCAGTACAATCAATCATCACACAATAACATGAATAAATCTATAAATCCATGCACTGATTTCTTGTCACCTGATAGCCTACCTCCACTGTGCGATCCCTGGTGAAGAAGACCCCTGAATGAATTCAAATTGGCCTTGCCTTGACTGCACAATCCTCATTGGAAAATCCAATGTGTGTGTGATGAAATCAATGCATCACTATAGTCACAACAGATAGTCCATATCAACCTTTCACCTATCTCTCCATTGGGTCTCCACTGGAATTGTCATGCACTGTAGTTAACTGTTGTATTTGTTCAGTTGATTAGTGAGTTATTATTTGTGAATTAATTAACTAATTAATTCACTCCACTCTCACTAGTGGATCATTCAGTTAGACTAGATACAACTAGCTCAACTGAGTCTAACTCCATTAACTGAGTTAAACTGAATAACTCCATGAACTACTCTTCCAACTCTCCCATAACTTTACCACTTCTATTCTAGCTAAGTCCTCCATGCATGAACCACCAGTAAACCCTAGGAATTGCATAATTCCTTCAGCCTACTAATTTTCCAAATTTTTACACTGAAATTAAGTGCTCCAAGAGAATAAGTTGATATTTAGAGTCTGATTATTATTAAGGGCTAATAATAATCGACACTAATATTTTTAGATCGATGATCTATAAATAGACTTCACCCAATATTCTAAAAAAAGAATTTCATCTATTTTTCCAACTTGACCAACCATCCACAAATAGCATCCTACAACTTCTTAAATATGATCACCATGTCTAAAAATAGACATCGTCTAAAAATAGACTTACACCTAAAAATAGCCTACGGGCCCACTTAGTGAAGGTGACTGATTTTCACTAAGTTTCATCATCTTGTTGAATCTCAACACTCCCTCTCAACAAGATAGGGATTATCCTTCACCCCGATCCTGCCTCTATGGTATTCTAATTTTCTCCTGGTGGGCGCCTTCGTCAGAATGTACGCATCCTGATCTTCCGTAGGAATGTACTGAAGCAACATGATCTTCTGCTGCACACAATATCTGATATGATGATACCAGATATCAATATTTTTAAATCTATCATGAAACACATGAAGAATCGAGAGTTTAATGCAACTCTGATTATCACAATGTATCACTGTAGGATCTAAATGTGAACCAAATAAACCAACAAAGATATCCCTCATCCAGATAGCCTCACATGCAGCTGGTGTTGGGTGTGGAGCCTGATTATCTTGTTTAATTTATATCACAGCATTGGACCCCTATACCTTCAAAGTGGCAGCAACGCCACCCGTAATTAATCGCTGTCGTGGGGGGTCCAGGGTGGCGACAGCGCTTTTCAGAGCCCCCCCCCCTGGCGGGGGTTTTCGGGGGTAGCGCCCCTAAAGCTAAAAAAAGATGTAAAATTGCCTTGTAAAAGTATAGTAATTTCTAGTCAATCTGGGTCGTTCATTAGGCAAATGATCTGACGGTAGAAGTTATGTTTAGATTAGGGCTTTTTTCCCTATAAGGCAACCCCCTTGTATATATGAGGGTATTGTATTGCGGATATGGATTATGCGTGTATTCTCGAAGCAAGAAATAGAGAGGGAGATTGTGAGAGAGAACAAAGGATATTACAGCGGATCTGTTGTAGGTTTTGTCTCTTCCTTTTTGCTGGATAATAGAAAGGAAGGACTAGTTGTTCGGGGTGGGCGTAGCCCAAACTGGGTGAACAACGTATATCTGCGTCTCTCTGGTTTTATGTGTTTTGTGTGCTTGTATTTTTCTGCATATTTTATGTGTTGCATTGCTCCATAATATTTAATTTTCTAACAGATGGACTTGCTGCCATGTATTCTTCTTCAGCTGAAATGAGTGCCACAGATCTTTTTTTCCTGTTGTACCAAGAAATTGTTGTAGATCCGATACTAAAAACCCCTCCTGATGTGCTCTTTTTGTCTGTTGGGCTGCCTGCCCAGTCTACATCCATGAAACCATGCAACTTCACTTCATCTATTTGTTTGTACCATATCCATACTTAGATGTGCCCCTGAGATACCTCAGGACATGCTTGCCTGCCTTCCAAAAGAGCTTGGTAGGCTTAACCATCGCTTGTGAAAGTTGGTTCACCACATAGCATATGTCCGGTCTTGTATTAACTAAATACAAGAGCGAACCCACCAACTATCGATAAAAAGTGGCATCCACTACCTCTGTCGATGTAGCATCCTATTTCCTCCAATTTACTGGAAGAGGAGTGTCGATAGGCTTGTAGCCTTGCAAGTGAAACTTCTCCAGTATCTCTCGGGCATAGTTGCCTTGAGACATAAATAGTTCACCTTCCCGCTGTCATATTTACGATCCAAGGAAATAATGAAGGAGGCCAAAATCCTTCATTTCAAACTCCTTTGAAAGATCTTCCTTGCATGAGTGTATCAACTGTTCATCACCTGTTAGTATTAAATCATCAACATAAAGAAAAATGTTTAAAAACTTACCCTCCACCACAATTTGGTACGGGTTTGCATCTGCCTCACTCTTGGTGAAGCCAAGTCCAGTGAAATAGCTGTCGATCTGTGTGTACTAAGCACGAGGTGCTTTTTCAGCCCATACAGCACTATTTTGAGCCTGCACACATGCGACTCGCTATTGAAGATATCAAATCCTTCAGGATGCTCAATGTACACCTATTCCTCAATGATCCCATTAAGGAACGCAGTCTTCACATCCATCTGATGAATGTGCCAACCCATCTGTGCTGGGAGGGCAAGGATGGTCCTCATTGAATAATATCGTGTGATAGGTGCAAAGTTTTATTCATAATCAATCCCCTCGATCTGTGAGAAGCCCCGAGAAACAAATCTTGCCTTATACTTCTCGACGCTCTGATCAGCAGCTTGCTTTACCTTGTAGATCCATCTTGATCCTACAACTGATTTACCCACCAGCCTTGGAACAATCTCCCAAGCACTGTTTCTGATAATGGATTCATACTCCTCCACTATGGCATCTACCCATGTGGGCTCCTACACTGCTTCTTCAAAATAAGATGGATCTGTCACGATACACTTGCTCATAAGAGCCATGTATCCAATAAATGGGTCAGGTGATTGTCTCTGTCTGCGCTATTATGTAGGGACTCCTACATTCTATGCCGCATCAAGCTTCAGTCTCTCAGCTTCTGTGGTACGCTTTTTTCCTTGTCTGATGTTTGGTTCTGCGTGAGTGGACTCCTCCACTCCATGAATCTCCTCCTATGGTTGATCTACATCTAGAGGCTCATCTTTGGGAACAAGAAGTTCCTCCTCTGCATGCAAGTGTAGATCCCTCTCAAGCGACAACTTCATGGCTTTCACCTCATTTCATTTTATACCTCGTTGCACCACAGTCATCCGATTGTCCGGAAAATACACACGATAATTATGGGGTGTTTCTGTGTACCCCACAAATATCCCAACTTCTGTAGTGGGCTCCAGCTTCTCTTGGCATCATTTGTCACATGAATTTAAACAGATGAGCCAAAAATATTCAAATGAGAAATATCAGGCTTCTTACCAGTAAAAGCTTCTTCAAGTGTACTCATGCCAAGTACTCTATGAGGACAACGGTTTTGCACATAAACCGCAATTTTGCATTCTTCCGCCCACAATTGAATTGGTAGGCCCTGGTCATGTAGCATAGCTCGTGTAGCACCCACGATCATTCTATTCTTCCTCTCCATGACCCCATTCTGTTGTGGGTTATGCGGCTCTATGAGTTCTCTTCGAATTCCTTATTTTCTACAGAATTCTTTGAATTCGTTCGAGATATATTCACCACCATTATCGCTCTGTAGAGCCTTCACTTGCTTCCTTGACTCCTTCTCCACCAATTCTTTAAACTCACTGAACTTTGAGAATGTTTCTCTCTTCTTCTGCATGAAGAAGATCCAGCATCTATGAGAATATTCATCAACAAAAATAACATAATACCTTTTTTTTGTTGTTGAAGCAACCAAGAAAGGTCCACACACGTCTGTGTGAATTCTCTCTAGGATCACCGAAGCATGGTTCTCCTTCTCATGAAAGGTGGTCTTCAAAAAATTACCCATAGTACATCCCTTGCACTGATCTGACTACGCAAGAGTACCCTTGATAAGTCCAGTAGAAATATGTTGTAAAATATTCAAGGCGCCATGGTGAAGATGGCCCAATATCCTATGCCATAATTTTCCCTCATCCCGCTCACCACTTCTTCTGCTTTTCCCATCATTGCAGCATAGCCATCGACCTCTAGCTTGTAGAGATTCTTAACTCAAATCCCTATCCTCTTGGTTTGACCCATTGTTTTATGTCATAGGAAATCTTCTCCCCCATTGAAAACAACATCATAACCTCTGTCTTCCAACATTGCGACCGAGACCAAGTTCTTCTTCAGACCTGGAACATGCATAACATCTTTCAACAAAAATGGATTACCTGACTCCCTCTCAAAGGTAATGGTCTGAATGCCGATTGCATTGTATCAACCATCGTTGCCCATCTCTATATGCATCTAGAGTTCCTTCTCCTCCAAGTCACTAAACAACTCCTTGTCTCCCATCATATGGAAAGACGCATCACTATCAAGATGCCACATCGATCCCATTGCGCCTGAAACCAAGCATATGATCAAAGAAAAATCAAGTTCAAATTCTTAGGCTAAGGCCTCACCCGTTGCAGCTCTATCATCCTTCTTGTTGTTCTTCTTCTATGGGTAGTTAGTGGCGAAATGCCCATGTTCGTGACAGTGAAAACACTTCATCTTGAACAAATCCTGCTTCTTAACTTTAGCCTCGGATTTTGGAGGGAATTTCTTCCCCTTCCCTTTCCTTTCTTTGGAAACCAAATTGAAATTCTCTTCATCATCATTCTTCGATGAAAAGCCATCCCTGGTACTTCGCCTTATCTCCTCCTGCACATGATCCGACCAAAGTCACTTCCACCCCAGCAGTTTCTCCCGTCCATTGACAGATTCTTCATAGCTATGCCAACTCTTTAGAAGCCCAAGGAGAGCCAAGCTCACCAAGTCTTCATCATCAACAGTAATCCCCACACTTCCCAGCTCATCCCTACAATGGACAAACTTCGTGAGATATTTTGGAATAATGTCGCCCTTCTCCATTTTTTTTTCTTGAGCTTATCTTTCAGCGCTAACTTCCTCTGGTCGTTGCTGCTTTGGAAAAAATCTGTCAAATCCTTCCACATTGCAAATGGAGTGGCTTTCCTGTGAAGGTTGGACACAATATGGTCCTTCACACCTTCCAACAGAATTCTTATTGTCTTTGCTACCTTCTTTTTCCATGTATCAAGTAATGCAGCATCGCTAGAACCAAGCTTAGGAACATCGCTATCGATGAAATCCTTCAGCCCATTATCTTCCAGCACCACCTCCATCCTATCCTTCCAGGATATTTAACTCGATTTTCCCTCAAGGGCATACTTAAATTTCAACCCATTGAAAGACATTTCAATGTATACTCAACTGTCGCACCTAGAAATTTCTGCAGCAAATTCGAATTGTCTGCCAGCACAAACTCAGCAATTCTTCACAATTGCAATATTCAAGAATTAACACTGCGCTGATACCATGAATAAATTATATAACATATGCATGTATATATCCATATTCTCCTAATCTAACAATATTTATCTTCTTGCTAAATAAAGAATCCTTCCAGTGTTAATATTTTGCGGAAATTTAAAAACTCAATTGCAAACACATGAAGCAATAAAAACAATTGCACATAACACAGTTGTTTAACGGGAAAGCTTGAAGCTGAAAACCTCAACTATCATATAATATGTATCATGGATATCATGTAACAATCTCATACAAATCTTAGTACATCAAGCTCTCAGTACAATCAATTGTCACACACTAACATGAAGAAATATGCAAATCCATGCACTGATTTCTTGCCACTTGATAGCCTACCTCCACTGCGCAATCCCTGCTGGAGAAGACCCCTGAATGAATTTTAATTTCCCTTGCCTTGACTGTTCAATCCTCATTGGAAACTCCAATGTGTTTGTGATGCAATTAATGCATCACTATAGTCACAACAGATAGTCCATCTTGCCCTTTCACCTATCTCTCCACTGGGTCTCCACTGGAACTGACATGCACTGTAGTTAACTGTTGTATTTTTTCAATTGATTAATGAGTTATTATTTGTGAATTAATTAACTAATTAATTCACTCCACTCTCACTAGTGTATCATTCAAGTAGACTAGATACAACTAGCTCAACTGAGTTTAACTCCATTAACTGAGTTAAACTGAATAACAACTCCATGAACTACTCTTCCAACTCTGTCATAACTTTGCCACTTCAGTTCTACCTGAGTCCTCCATGCATGAACCACCTGTAAACCCTAGGAATTGCGTAATTCCTTTATCCCACATATTTTCCAAATCTATATAGTGAAATTAAGTGCTCCAATAGAATAAGTTGATGTTTATTTTCGGATTATTATTAAGAGCTAATAATAATCGACACTTCTATTTTTAGATCGACAATCTATAAATAGACTTTGCCCAATATTCTAAAAATAGAATTTCATCTATTTTCCAACTTGACCAACCATCCACAAATAGCATCCTGCAACTTCTGAAATATGATCACCATGTCTAAAAATAGACTTACACCTAAAAATAGCCTGCTGGCCCACTTAGTGAAGGTGATTGATTTTCACTAAGCTCATCATCTTGTTGAATCTCAACACTCTCCAAGTCTTCATGAATTCTCTTTAGTGAGAAGACAAAAATTAATTTTCCATTACCCATCAACCACTCATTTTAGTAGTTGGAAACTACCTCCACCTCACCAATAGGTGGAAAGTAGTTACTATCTCATTAAAATATTTTTCTTCTTACTCCCAAAGGAAATATCATTTCTTTTAGGAAAATAATAAATTGGAAAATTCCATAATTCACAATTAATCTAATCATTCAGATTATATGCCTAGGACTTAATATTGGATAATTAATATACATCATCAATTTGTAGCCTCATATTTCTTAGATAATTTTACTCCAACATAAATTCAAACCTCTTTATTTCCTATAAACACTTTAAATACAAATTTGCAATCATTCATTATCAGTAATAAAATACTGGTAAATTAGTTTTTCATGTGTCTTTAAAACTTAAACATCCAACAAGGAAACAAATATATATACAGTTTATTTACACATAAAATTCAAGTCACACTTATATTGAAACAATATAATTATAAAATTTCTCATGGCATGGAGTGAGGGAAGAAAGGCTTGAACCCATAGAAAAGGAAATTCCAACATAAATAGGTTTATTCAAAAACGCAATAATAGACAACAAGTTGAAGAATAGATATCTCTATGATTTCTCAATCAAGAAACTTGGAAGTAGTGGGAGTTGGACTTGGAGATTAGCTCTCTCTCTTGTGTCAACTACTCTGAAATTTTTCCATGTCCATACTAAATAGACTCCAAAACATTGAGATTTAAATGTGAGCTTTAAAGTCTCTTCAGTAATGCTTCATCTTCCAGGAAACTATCTCAAAGTAACTTACCCTAAGACGAATTCGAGTCAATAATGTGTACGGAAGACATTTGAGAGATGGAAATGGATCCTCTAGTAAGAATCGTGTTTATTGTATTGTTGAATTATATGGAGAGGCTCCTCCACACCCCGAATCGCTCTTATGAGTTTGATACAGAGGTCGCAACTTCAACTCCCCTGGATGTTAAAAAATATCATAACTCTTATGTATTTATAGTCATCGTGTCTGGTATTGAATCCAACAACATCAAGGTTCAAGTGGAAGAGGAACGGGAAGGAATAAAAAGGCTCATCATTGTTTATGGTAGCAAGCAATAGCACTTAAATCTTGCACAGATAGTTTGAGTATGCAAACCTGGCCAGAGCATTAAGGATTTAAGCGATGCACCAATATCAGACCAACGTTGTTGAAGGTAGGAAGGTTTGTCTACATAGTTGTGCTTTTCATGCCAAAGAATTAAAGTATTGGCATAGAGGAAAGAGCATCAGAAAGGAGTCACAAGGGGCAAAGAAAAGCCAAAATTTGGACATGTGCTTTGATACCATGTCAGGCCAAGATGGTAACTCCCAAATATTAAATATTTCATTAAGGTGAATGTAATTAAATAAAATCAAGATAATTACCCTTGGGATTCACATTCCATGTTCTCTTCATATTCTAATTTCTATATTTACATATTTACAAGTTTTCACCCAATCCAGAGGATTAGGTATCAACATAGGATCACCCTTGTGTATTGTACATATCATGATTAGGATGGTAAGGCATGAAATATTTTTACGCTTGCATACCAATGTATATATATATATCAATGTGTGTGTGTGTGTGTCTTAGACCAACATATATATGTATGTATATGTTTTTATAGTAGATTTCCTATATGATTTTATTCCAATGAACATATGTTATAAAAGGCCAGTAAGAATAGATATGTAAATATGTAATCACACTATTACTAGTAAAATAAACCATTATTGCAGACCAAGTCATACAAGAAATTATGGGTAGCTAGGACTCCACCAATGGAAAGGAGGTTGAGGGCTAGGTGATGATGGGCTTAACCTTGGTGGCGGGGGGGTTAACCCATTATTCAAATGAGCCTAAATTCAAAATTTCTTGTGTTTTATACTAACTCGCTGAAGTGACTTCCTTGGGTTCCACTTGTAAAAAAAAAGGGCATGCACATAAAATTGATAGTTTTAGTGTATTCTATGATTCCATGCCTTTTTTTCCACCCTATTAGCTAGTGATTAGATTCCCTGGAGGAGGATAAGGGTGTGAAAAAAATAAATTATTACCCTGTTGATCCCAAAAGGATGTGGGGGTAAGGGGATAGGTTCCTATAGTATGAATCCTATAGGGAATGTAGAGAATCCAAATGGTAGTTGGAACTCCCATAAGCCATAGGTATTTAATACTTCTGAACTAACCTTATAAATCCTAAAATTGTAGTGGCATAGGTTAATGGAATATGGGTGTAGAGAATGGGTTAAACTACCTTTGGTTGTGTAGGATTACGGGGGATAACATATTGTATTTTGGAGAATGTTTAAGTCAATAACATTGATTGTTACCTCTTTGGAGTGATATGCGTACCATAGTGGATTTATGAATTCTTTTACCGTGGTGGATTCATGGCCCAAAATTATGGTGACGCACTACTAAGTTATTATGAGCAGTGTGGATGGGTGGAGCATCTGAGGTCTATATCTACTTAGGTCTACAAATTCTCATTTGCAGAAGAAAAGTATTGCAAGAATTCAGACATTCCTTGTAATAAATAAGTTCTTACAAAGAGTTACCACACTTCAAATAATTATGAAAATATTTTGTATATAAAATTGCATTTAATTAATTTATTTCTATGTTTTCACTCTCATTATACAAATAAAACATTATGTAAGTTTCTATATTTATATGAAGTGAGTTTCCTTCCTGTGCATATCTAATGGTTCAGACCACACATGAAGAGGGACTTACCCATATAGAGGAACATATATAGGGAGATATAATGTAACAATAGTATACACTTTTATATCATTATAATCAAGTTTAAGAAACAATTTAGTTAATTTTGTATAGGCCAAATGGTTCCAAAGTTATCCGGTCCTAAGACGCAATTGTAGAGAAGACCGTCAGAAATTCTTAACCCCAAATTTAAAGATATTTTGGTTATATAAAAACCAGAGAACAATATATATAATGTTAAGAAAGATATAATACCTTTATTTCAGTCCTTCAATCGGTTTATAACAAATCGTGTATTCATTAAAGAGTGTTTGAATAATTAACTCAAATATTTTGTGATGACTCGTGCTAGTTAGTATTCATCATAAGTTTGCAATATAACTCTTACAACCATAATTTTAAACCTATTTGGATCGTTTTCCATTGAGAAAAATGTCCAAGTATACTTTGGTATGGTTGTTGAAAACTTGTCCTTCAAAATTGAGAATCCTTGGGGTATCCCTTTACAAGCTAGCCATCAATGTTGCTCAAGAGGCTAAGAGTTATAATTTTACTTTATCCTTCCATCCTTAAAATTCCCATTTAAGAGGCTTGTTATAGTCCTATCTCCAAGGATGGTAGGTGATTAAGACACCTCAAAATCCTTTTATGTCATTTTTATTTAACAAATCATGGCATACAACCACATACATGAACATTCCATTAAACTCAAACATACAACCATGTACGTGTAATCCTAGATTTTAGTTCAACTATAAAATATATTAACTACATATCCATTAAAATCAATCATATGTGAATAAATGAGTGATTATTTTTCCAATTGAAACACAAAATAATTATTTGAAAATATTTTTTTGTGTCTAATAAATCTAGGAATGAACCTTTTCCATCTCACCATAGGCTTAAACCCACATCCACTTATATAGTTTTCCACCCTGTAAATACCTAAAACCACAAGAGAAAATTTTTCACAATTAGAAAATGAGGATATGTGAGGTCTTTCATTAGTATGAAAAAATTAGAGAACTCTCCTTCCTATTGAGCATATGGTATCCATAAATTCGAGATGAAAATTTCATTTTTAGAGAGCCTAAAACACACCAACATTGATCCGATCAATTATTGGCACTTTTTTTGTTATACTATGGCACCCAAAACATATTATAATCACTTAAAATTTCTTAGCAACTTTCCACTCGAGAATGGAAACATTCTACTCATAGATTTGTTTATTTTGACACTTTTGGGACTCTCCTCTCTATATACTTGAATTCATGTGTGAATGACTATTTCACGTCAATTTTAATTCATAATCCTATGTCGCGTATGCAATTTTCCTCACTCAAATTAGTATTTTACTATACAACCCAATATTTACCTATGTCTACTAGGAAATTCATGGATAAAATTCAAAATCCAATGAATGTACTCAACCCATTCCCCCCATTAAATTTTGAAGCAAAATTTTGATTTCTACCCCAAATTTTATATATGAGATTTACTATTCTAACTTCCCATTCATTCACAATTAATGGGATCTTAGAGAAGAGTTAAAAAGGTTCATATTTGAATTTGAAATTTCATGGCAAGGGTTTGGGAATAAATTTTCCACAACCCCTTAACTATTTCCCAGTCATGGTTCATGGACCTTATTAGTGCTCATATGTTCCCAATTAACTATGTCAACATATTTTTTAATCAAGCATTTAAATTACATGCACTTTCAATACCATCTTTCTATCCAAATTGAGTGACTCTTTTATACTGTGGAACAAAATGCACTCAAATATAATGGAAGATCCCTTTTCCCCCTACTCGCTTGGTTATAACACAAAATTATAGCCAAATAGTTATTAAATTTGACCCACTCAACCCTCAACATGACATACAACTTAACCCTTCTAGAACATTATTCATCATCCCCACATGGATATACCCTTTTCCTTGAGTAACATGATCTAATGTGGAATCATATCAAATTATGGTGGTCAACCACGATAGGTCAACTTGAAAGATACAATAGAGAAATTTTTAGGTCTAAAATAGGTCTCCTTAGGAATATTATAAAATAATAGTGGAAATAATAAAATAAGATTAGATTACATCATTAAATTTTAGAGGGAAAAAAGAAAAAACTAATTTTTCAACTCGTATTTTCAAATTATCTCCCTACGGGTTTACTCAAATTTTGAGTGTGAGCACTCGTTGGATGTGAAATTCAATTACTCATCTAAGGAGTACCCATGTTGCATACTTTCAATGGACCCTGCCACAAGAAAAATGAGAAATACATGAAAAAATTTATTGCAATCATGTTTTTTCATGTATTTTTCATTTTTCATGTAGCAGGGTCCATTGAAAGTATGCAACATGGGTACTCCTTGGATGAGAAATTCAATTTTTCATCCAACAAGCGATCCTAGTTGAAATTTGAGTAAACCATTAGGAAGATAAGTTGAAAATACCAGTTGATAAAATAGTTTTATTTTTTATTTGTTTATTTTTATTCTTTATCATTTTACTTTTTTACTCTAAAAATGGTGAATCATCTTCCATGGTTGACATCATCATATTGAATCCTATAGGAACTTATAAATTTCATTTTGGTTGTACATTTTTGTTTTGGGGCCCACTTTAGACCTCAAAATTTCTCTATTGCATAAATTTTGCGTCCAAACTTCGATTAATGTGATTATTCTACTGTTGGAAAGGTTTTTGAGCATATCATAGTGTAATGGTATGCTTAACTTGAGCAGAAAAATTATACCCCCAAAACACATACTTTAAGGCCTAAAACTAGCCCCTAAGGTTTCTAACCTAATTTTTTGAAATTAGGTCCCGCCGCTAAAATTTCTCAACTATAAGCCAATTTATTTGATTTTTCCACCCTGAAAGCATCAATATGGATCAAAACATAAAATATCAACCAATCTACATTAGTAATCATGGTATTATCGAGATTTACTCTCCACCAGTATTTATGCAAATATTTGGATACAAATAGGAAGGAATAACATGTAAATAAATTATTATCTTTATACAATGAATTACTTGAATAAACTTTGTAAACTCTATAAAATACACATTATTTCCAAGAATTAATAAAATAAAATATAACTACAAATATTTCATAGGAGCATATAGCTTCCATATATGTACATATATGAATTCTCGTTTGCAGAAGAAAAGTATTGCAATAATTCAGACATTCCTTGTAATAAATAAGTTCTTACAAAGAGTTACCACACTTCAAATAAGTATGAAAATATTTTGTATATAAAATTGCATTTAATTAATTTATTTATATGTTTTCACTCTCATTATACAAATAAAACCTTATGTATGTTTCTATATTTATATGAAGTGAGTTTCCTTCCTATGAATATATAATGGTTTAGGCCACACATGAAGAGGGACTTACCCATATAGAGGAATATACATAGGGATATATAATGTAAAAATTTTATACACTTTTATATCATTATAATCAAGTTTAAGAAAATTAATTTAGTTAATTTTGTACAAGCCATATGGTTCCAAAGTTATCTAGTCCTAAGACGCAATTGTAGAGAAGACCGTCAGAAATTCTTAACCCCAAATTCAAAGATATTTTGGTTATATAAAAACCAGAGAACAATATATATAATTTTAAGAAAGATATAATATCTTTATTTCAGTCCTTGAATCAGGTTATAACAAATCATGTATTCATTAAAGAGTGTTTGAATAATTAACTCAAATATTTTGTGATGACTCGTGCTAGTTAGTATTCATCATAAGTTTGGAAGCTAACTCTTATAACCATAATTTTAAACTTATTTGGATTGTTTTCCATTGAGAAACACATCCAAGTATACTTTGGTATGGTTGTTGAAAAATCGTCCTTCAAAATTAAGAATCCTTGGGGTATCCCTTTGCAAGCTAGCCATCAATGTTGCTCAAGAGGCTAAGAGTTATAATTTTACTTTATCATTCCATCCTTAAAATTCCCATTTAAGAGGATTGTTATAGTCCTATCTCCAAGGATGGTAGGTTATTAAGGCACCTCCAAATCCTTTTATGTCATTTTTATTTAACAAATCATGGCATATAACCACATACATGAACACTCCATTAAACTCAAACATACAACCATGTATGTGTAATCCTATATTTTAGTTCAACTATAAAATATATTAACTAAATATCCATTAAAATCAATCATATGTGAATAAATGAGTGATTATTTTTCCAATTGAAACATAAAATAATTATTTGAAAATATTTTTTTGTGTCTAATAAATCTAGGAATGAGCCTTTTCCATCTCAGCATAAGCTTAAACCCACATCCACTTATAGAGTTTTCCACCCTGTAACTCCCTGAAACCACAAGAGAAAATTTTTCACAATTAGAAAATGAGGATATGTGATGTCTTTCATAATTATGAAAAACTTAGAGAACTCTGCTTCCTATTGAGCATATGGTATCCATAAATTCGAGACGTAAATTTCATTTTTAGAGAGCCCAAAACACATTTATCCGATCAATTATTGGCACTTTTTTTGTTATACTATGGTACCCAAAACATATTATAATCACTTCAAATTTCTTAGCAACCTTTCCACTCGAGAATGGAAACATTCTACTCATAGATTTGTTTATTTTGACACTTTTGGGTCTCTCCTCTCTATATACTTGAATTCATGTGTGAATGACTGTTTCACATCAATTTTCATTCATCATCCTATGTCATGTATACAATTTTCCTCACTCAAATTAGTATTTTACTATACATCCCAATATTTACCTATATATACTAGGAAATTCATTAATAAAACTCAAAATCCAATGAATGTACTCAACCCATTCCCCCCACTAAGTTTTGAAGAAACATTTTGATTTCTACCCCAAATTTTATATATGAGATTTACTACTCTAACTTCCCATTCATTCACAATTAATGGGATCTTAGGAAAGTGGTAAAAAGGTTCATATTTGAATTTGAAATTCCATGGCAAGGGTTTGGGAGTAAAATTTCCACAACCCTTAACTATTTCCCAGTCATGGTTCATGGACCTTATTAGTGCTCATATGTTCCCAATTAACTATGTCAACATATTTTTTAATCAAGCATTTAAATTACATGCACTTCGTTCTTGTAATTATCCATTTCATCTTTGTCACAATAGTGTCACATCCATGATGATAAATGCAATACAATACTATAAATATAATTAATTACAATAAATTTCAAATTAACTTAGGTTTCAATATGGGGTTGTTAAAATTTTCCTACTAGGGTCAAAACACATAGTTTCCAAAACATTCAAGATTCTAAAAAGTCTAGAAACATAGATTTTTCACAGGATTCATTAGAGAATACATACTTTGTAATAAATTCGAGAGACAAAAAACAGGAAATGTCACTGATTAGGATCGTTTTTGTTATGAACCATTCACTTTAAAATTGGCAATAACTCAATGTGTACAATCTATTTCAAATGAAAAACCTCATTTTACAATGAATTCAATACACAAGACAAATTTTGATGATCCTAAGATTAGCTCTCCTCGGTACTAAATATGCTACAAAGGCTACAATTACAACGAAACAATACAATAAAAGGTTCTAGTTGATCTCCTAATATAACAAATAAAATGATAATGGATGCTTATTAGGGCCTTAATATAGGGCCAAAGGGCCTTAACATTTCTTTCATTAGGGGAATTTTGAGGTCTAAAATGGGCCTCCTAAGGAAATTATAAAATAATAGTGGAAATAATAAAATAAGATTTGATTACATCATCAAATTTTAGAGAGTAAAAAGAAAAAATTACTTTTTCAACTTATCTCCCCATGGGTTTACTCAAATTCTGAGAAGAAACACTCGTTGGATGCAAAAACTGATTCCTCATCCAAGGAATACCCATGTTGCATACTTTCGATGGACCGTGCTATATGAAAAATGAGAAATACATGAAAAACATGATTGCAATAAAAAATTTTCATGTATTTCTTGTTTTTCATGTAGCAAGGTTAATCGAAAGTATGCAACATGGCTACTCCTTGGATGAAGAAATAAATTTTTCATCCAACGAGTACTCCCGCTCAAAATTTGAGTAAAACCTTAGGGAGATAAGTTGAAAATACAAGTCGAAAAAAGTAGTTTTATTATTTTTTTGTTTTTTAACCTTTTTACTTTTTTACCCAAAAAATGGTGAATCATCCCCCATGTTTGACATCATCATATTGACTATTATTGGTTCTTATAAATTTTATTTTGGTTTTACGTTTTTCTTAGGAGGCCCATTTTAGACCTCAAAAGTTCTGTAATACTCCTTTTAAAAATGTTTTTCCCTCAAATACTGTAATTGAGTTTATTTCTTCATGAACCAATCATTTTCCCATGTAGATTCTTCTAGAGGCATATTCTTGATCTTAATTAGGTACTTCATAATGATTCTATTGCAAATATGTAGAGAATTTTGATCCATAACATTTTTAGGTTCAAGAATCGACTACCCTTGTTCATGTAGTTTTGGAAGTTAATTTTCACTAACATATTTTGTCCCACAACCAATTTTTGGAAATATACATGAAAAACATTATGAAAGTGAAAAGAACGAAAGTCTAAATTATACACCACTTATCTAATCCTGCGGATAACCTTGTACAATCCTTAAAATTAAACAACTAATTTTTTAGTATTCTTTTTCTTGAGTGAAGATTGCTTATGGGGTTGTAGTCTCAGATATATCTAATCACCCTCCTCAAATTGTCTTTAACTTCGATGTTGATATATGTGTAGCTTCATCCTACTCTTTTCCATTTGAAGGAATTGATTAATAAATTTCAAAGTTTTTTTTATTCTTATCCATGTATGCCTCTATTTCCTTTACTCTAGACTTATCTCGCAAAAAACTTGAGATACTAGGTGTTGTATATACACATAGAGCCTCAAATTGGGTCATTTTAGTACATGTATGGCATGTATTATTGTATAACCATTCTTCCAAAGGAATCCACTTTGTCCACTAATATTTATCTAAATAATAATATCATAAATAATCCTCTAACCATTTTTTTATTATTTTTATTTAACCATATGCTTGTGGATGATATGTTGAACTCATTGTTAGTGTTGTTCCACTCATCTTCCATAATTATTTCCATAAAATTCTTATGAAATTTGGATCTTATCACTTATTATTACCATAGGAATTCCATGAAGTCTATGAATTTTATTAATGACAACTTCTGAAACTTGAGTTACTATGTATGTACTTTGAATTCCACAAAAAATATGCATATTTTATGTATCTATATACAACCACAAAAATGGAATATTCACCTTCCTATTTTGGTAACCATTTAATGAATTCCATTCACATATATTTTCATATTTAATTAGGTATGTGTTATTTCCAAGTAACCCTGGAGTTTCACTATCTCTCCTTTATGTCTTTTGACAACCCTAGAATTCTGTTACAAAAATTTTAATATATTTATTCATTCCATCTCGAAAAGAAAAAGAAAAAAAAAAAAAATATATATATATATATATATATATATATATATATATACTTTGATATGTTTTAAGGAAACCTACATTTATTTCCATGGGAATGTCATGGTACTCACTTAATATTTTTTCTTCAACTTTGAATGAGGGCATAAAAATATTCTACCCTTGTACCAAAGTATATCTCCTTTCCACTCTAAATGATCTAAATAGGAAAATTAGTGTTTGTTAGGGTCTCGTGATTTGGCAGATTGGTAGACCAAATGACAGGGTAACATGGAACTAGTCTTTGGAGTCCTAGGACCTAGCCTTCCTGGAATCAGAGAGGGATCTCTCTATTGGGTGCAAAGGATGTGTTCTTTATTCTCTAGGGTTTTGATTTTAGGCTAGTTATTAAGTGTAGGGTTTTGTTGATGGGAAAATCTGTCCGGCCAACAATAGGGGATCTCCCTGGTAGAAAGTCCCAATTAGACCTTGAATCGTTTGGAATAGGGATCCGGTCAGGGGTGTGGGTCCGGCTACTGCTTAAGTCACCTTCCCTTTGGTCTCAAAAGAACTCGATTGAACCTGCAGACACACACTTATTCACATGATACAAGATACATGGTCGATGCATTAAACATGTATATAACACTATGCGTAGCAAGACAAATAATAAGGCATACACGTCAAAGGAGGTGTTGTTAACAACACATATATGGGGTTATGCTTGTAGGTTGTTCTGACCATAAAAGAAACAGTTCTTTATGGCGTATGCCCCTTTACTTCCTGAAAGATATAACGAAATGCTAATAAACAAAGTCATTAAAATCCATTAAGAAAGAAATTAAACTGAACATCATCAACACAAATACGGGAAACCATAATGCATAAATGATGTCATTAAGAGTGTAGTTTCATTAATCAAAAGATGTTTGAAACTGTATAGAAATACTCATAGTGTTCGCACAGTAAAACACATCAGATCCAAAAGGAGTTTCAACAGGAATCTGTATTCATATGCAAAAAGAGTGTTATCTTTCAATACAATGTTGTATAGCTCTTGAGTCCCAAAAAAAAGATCCTTTACATTTTCCCCGGAGGGATTTTTATAGATCAAAACTTTCCCTTTGGGCTTCCTGACTCTTCGCCTACCTGACTGTTGAGTTGCCTTGCGACCCGGAAGGAAACTGCAACCTGCGACCTGGCTAGGAGGTGCGACCTGCGACCTGCCTCCAAATGCTATCAGCGACCTACTACCACTTGGTTATGAAGATGTACGTGAAATTGTGAGGTCAGGGGCATCAATCTGCTGTCCTTTGAGGACGTCTTTCCAGGTCTGATACTCTGCTGCTATGGGAGAAACCAGAGGGACCTCCTATTTCAGCCGATGCATACACTCCAAGGCATTTGGGATTAGAGTCTCCTTATTCTATGAGATCTGGTTGGACAGAGAAGCGAGCTTGGTGTAGACCCAAACTGGCGTGACAAGAAACTGGCCCAGGTTCTATGGTGATGCTGCAAGGTCAGACGTGGCAACAACTTGTTTAATGGGCTGCAAAAATGACTGGATCTCTTGATTCACTTGCTCCCATGTCTTCCCCTCGTCCAATGCACCTAGCGATGGAATGTGATGTAAGATGTGCATCGAATCGATTCCGTTGATCATATGTTCGTATGCAGCCATAACCTTGTCTAGGTCCTTGGATAGCTTATCCTTGGACTACATTTTCATATGGATTTGGACTTTGGCATCTTGCGTGTGAATCCAGTCCTTCTTTGGAAGATGTTCAGGAGCGTGAGGGTACCACACTGTCCAGTCCATCATTGTGTCATATGCTCGTGCTTTTGCTTAGTCTCAGTTTAGGCTTTCACCAAGGGGGCGACAGTTTGTTTTATGGTAAAAATTTCCCCATAAACCTGTCTCATGGTGGTTTCTAATATATCAACCTCCCTTTGAACGGTAAGCGAAACTTCATTGACAAGGAGAGCTTTGTTTTTGAGTTTCTGAACCTCCTCTCTCAATGCCGTCTTTTCCTGTTCTTCCCTTTTCTCCTACTGCTCTGCTTCATGTAGTCTATTCTGTAGAGAAACGATCTCTCTACTCATTATGGTCACATTCTCTTCTGTGGCCACAGCGAAGGCTGTGCCAGTCGATGCTATCATCACGGGATTAGTCCTAGTATCAAGGACTATGTTTTTCAGGTTGTGGATGTGGATGCGGCAGAAGGATTTTGCGCCAGGCTTCTTCTTTTCTCCTGTTGGATTTTGAAGGAGAATTGATCGAACGTGAGCCTGGTGAGGTCGAATACCTCTTCCTCTTGCCCCTAGGAGGAGCTGACATTAGAGAGGATGGCTCGAGTACTGACTAGAGGTACCTCAAGGGGAGATACCTCGATGTCCTCTAGCATTTCATCCTCCTCTTCTTTCTTTTTCTTTTCTTCCTCTTCTCTTTGTATGTGATCGGCTTCTACCTTTTCATGTTCTTTCTTTTGCCTGAGCTCTGCTTCTGCCACTGCTTCTAATTCGGCTTTCCTTTTACGCTCAGTTGCTGTAGCTTGCTCTGCTTTCTTCTGACGGTCAGCTTCCACTTTATCTAACTCTTTCTTGAGTTCTCGTTCTGCTGCAGCTTCCGCCTCTTGTTTCTCCTTTTCCTTCTTGGTCTCTTCGGCCTGCTTTTTCTTCTGTTTTGACCTTAGGCTCTTCTTGCACATATCCTCATCCTCTTTCATTTTCTTCTCTCTCTCTTGCTGGGATTTGGCCTCTATTTCTTTCTGTTGGGTAGAAGTACTATGCCCTGTACTAGTTCAAGGCTTTTTAGCCAGAGAGGAAGAAGCGCCTCCTAATTCATGGCTCCTATATTCCAAGGTTTGGTCATCCGGGTCTTCTTTGCCAGAGTCCACCCCCGGAGCAAGTTGTCGGTCTGCATTGTACTAGTTTCTTCTTTCATCTTCTCCTGGGCATTCCACGTGCTGGTAGTTCCATTTGAACTTAGCCCTTTTGCAATGATCAGGAACTATCCTCTCCGAGTCGTATGTTCGGTATTCTAAAGCCCCAAAGCGATAAATTTTCATCTCTTCACCCTCTGCCTCTACCTCTCTGAAGTATTTAACTGTGTATGCACTGATAGTTAGGGGTAGCATGGGCCACGGCTTCTTCTTACCCTTGGACAGGACCCTAGAGAAACCCGAACACATTTGGAAACAGACCTCTTGCATGAGAATTCTGTCTGTGACAAAACGAGGCATAACATGTGGGGCCCTGAATGAGCCAAAGACTCGGATGAATGTATATTCGGCGAAAGGGAACCAATGTGCCACTTTTCTTAGCGTCTCCATGGCTCGCTAAGACATGCAAGGAGCGTCTTGGCCGAATAATTTTTTGTATAGAGAGGGGATGAACACTTGGGAGATCAGCTCTATGTCTTGTTTATACCTAGATTCCCAAAACACCTTGGTTTGTAGATGAATTTCACAGGTCTGTTTGGGATCCCAGTTATGTACCCATCCCTCAAAGTGCAACCTCGAACAGATGGCGTCCAATAAATAACAGGCCATATAGAATTCAGAAGGCATTCCTTCATCTGGTACCAATGCCGAGGATAAATTTGTATGAATGGAGGTCATGAATATGCTAGCCCAGTTGAAACGGGAGCCGTGTGCTATTATGTATTCCATGAGAGTCGCCCATGTGTCGTTGAAGGTAGTGGCATCTGGGCGCCCATAAATTCTGCAAAGCATGGCATCCACTAATTTATATACTTTCTTGAGGCTCGCCACTGGATATTCTTGGTCTTTCTTGACCTTAAACTTCTCAGGATCCTCCCACCATTTCCTTATGGTGTCAACTATAGGAACTGCATGAGCGATGGCCCATTCTTCTGTGAAGTCTTCTTCTTGCTCAGGCAAAGAGTAATAAACATGGGCGTCTGAGCCTTTGAGCGTTGCGAAAGCCTTGCCTTCGCTGTCTCTGATCACAAACTTCTCGGGATCCATTTTCTGTATAATCCAATCTATCATCTCTGGGCATGGGAATATATCCGAATGAGCACCTGCGAGATGTAGCTTGGACCTTTTGACCTGTAAGTATATCTCCCGATCCGGGAGGTATTTTTGGAATTCTGTTTTAGCGAACTCTTGGTACACTTGGTACCAACGCATGCTGTCCCCCTTGGAAAATGTGCAAAGGGTATCTCTATATATTGGGGGTGGGGACATTGGCATGTCCATCTCTACATCTTCCACTGCCAAGTGCTTGTCTTTCTTCCGGGACACTGGAGGCCCCATGTCGCTGGAATCTGAGAGGACAGGTATACACTCCAAGTCTGCTTCAAATTCACCTGTCATATTCATGAAAGAATCCCAAGATAAGAAAGACGCCATGATGATACAATACCAATTACAGTTTATCAATTATTTCAACTGGGACACAGGAAGAGCTGAATAAGTGGCCTACTGGGTCGCGGGGTCACAGGTTGTAAGAAAATGGACAAGGTGCGACCTTGCGACCTTGCGACTAGGTCGCAGGGTCGCGGGGTCGCAGGTTGTGAGAAAACAACGAAGATGCGACCTGGCGACCTTGAAACTGGGTCGCGGGGTCACGGGGTCGCGAACTACGAGAAAACGGAGGGAATGTGACCTTGCGACTAGGTCGCGGGATCGCAAGTCGCGCTAGGGCTTGCTGGGGTTTTGGCGCGCACGGTGTGAAGTTGTTTTCCCTTTAACTGGAGAAACACAAGCTAAATGGGTCCAAACAGAGCCAAGGGATAGCTTTTGGAGCTGGGTACAAGCCATGAGAGGGTGGATGAGAAACTGTGATGAGTTGGGCAAGTGGGGTGAAAGCTGGAATCAGAAGAAAAACCCTAAGAAATAAATGAAAACAATGGTTGAGGTAAAGGGAAATTTAAAGGCAGAGGAATGTAGGGATTAGGCAAGAATAACCAAAAAGGAAACAACAGGAGGCAAACAGCAACTTACCTGGGAAAATCGCGTTCCAGTCGACCTATCACAGGCGTTTTTTCTTTCCGCTGCATATGCAAAATGTGACCTAGCGACCTCCCATATATAAAAAGGTCACACGTGCGAGCCATTAATGAGGTCGCAAGGTCGCATGGTGAGGTGATGTGAGGGGGATGCGACCTTGCGACCTCAGGGTCGCGGGGTCGCAAGGTCGCGGGGTCGCGGTTTTCCACAAATTTTAAGATTTGTGACTCAGTGACTTAGTCCTCCCGACCTTTTACTTAACTTTTCTTTGTGCTCAAGGGGCTCCAAAAAAAATTTAAAGTGGGGGGGTTTTTTGGAGGGTGTTGTAGAGGCTACAACAAATGGCGATTCACTGGTCGAACTCAGAGTCTCTGTCGATGGTTAGCCTTGGAGGGGGGAGGGAGGGGCCTTCACTAGCTGCTCCTTTTACCTTAAGGTCAACACTGCCTTGCTTTTTTGCACCTTGCGGGGTTGTTTGGCCTGCTGGTTTGTTCGGGTGTTGGTTAACCAAATTTCATTTCTTTAGGTTTCTGGACTGAAAGGGTTGGAGAAATCCAGGTGGCTACAGGGTCCAGTACGATTATTTTGTCCTCATCGTGTTGCTCCGCTACCAGCGAACCTCTCGGTCCCGGCGAAGTCACTACCTAGGAGTTATGAATGTTGCTCCACTGCCAGTGAGCTTGGTCAGTACCTCGGCGGAGTCGTTACATCACCTCTCTACGCAGGAAGCATTTCTCAATCCTTTACCCTTTATTAGTGTGTTATTGCACTTATTTTGAATGTGCCTGAGGCACTTATTTAGATGTGCTTGTGGCACTTATTTGAGATGGAAAATTTTTTGCCTGGGCGGATGAGGGATCCTTACTTATTTTACTTGCAGAGAGGTTGCTCCTGGTCTAATATGAGGAATTTTGTTTTTCCCAGATGCCCTAGCGTAACATGGAGTATCTTTGTTCCCTTCCAATCTAGTTACCACTGTATCGCACTTTCTTTTTGTAGACACCCTCTCAAACTTGCTAGGTGGGCTTCCCCTGCTTGATGGCTTGAGCTAGGTCATGTGCTGCCTTTAGGTGCCAATAACAAGCAAGATTTTACCACCTTCGCGTCTATCAGGAAAAGGCCTTCCATCAGCATAGAACCTATTGCAATGTGCCAATTGCATGGCTCCGACAAGTCCTCCCGTTTTTTTTTTTTTGTATATTTCACAAAAAATGGAAAGCGAAAACTTATGGTACAAGGATAAGATAGCCCTCTAAGGGCTGCTAAGTGAAGTAATGTTTGAGGTCATGCCCGTTTAGCGGGAGGACCTCGACTCTTCCCTCAAGAGTTTGCAGTCTAAATGTGTGGGAACCTAATTTCTCCTTAACTTGGAAAGGACCTGTCCACAGTGCTTGGAACTTGGAATGTTTTCCTTTTTCTTCGTGAGCTTTATCCCACTTCAGGACCAGGTCTCCTACCTCAAATTTTTATTCCCTGTGGATTTTCTATCAAACCATCTCTTGATCCGGCTTTGGTGGATGGTGAAATTTTCCTGGGTTTTTTGTCTTTCTTCCTCCAACTTCAGTAGGGTGTCGATCCGAGTCTGCAAGGTGGGGCATGGGGTACCATGAAATTCTTGGGACAACTGAAGGGTAGGGAGAGATAAATGGGGAGGAAGAACTGCTTCTTTTACATACACAAGAAAATACGAGGAGGTGCCTAGAGAGGATTTGGGCATGACACTGTCGGCCCAAAGGGCGTTGTGAAGGGCGTTGTGCCAGTTGCATTGGTGGGACAGCAGGGTCTTCTTAATGATGCGGATAAGATTTTTATTGGTTGAATCAACTAACCCATTTCCTTGGGGATAATAATTTGTAGAATGTTTAAGAACAATACCGTTTTCGAGAGTAAAATCATACAATCTAAAAGATGAAAAGTAAGTTGCATTATCAAAAACCAAGGAAGTTGGGATGCCAAATCTGGTGATGATGGAATGAGTGACGAATTATATTACCTCTTGATCATTGATTTGGCGTAAAGTTGTTGCTTCGACCCACCTGGTGAAATAATCGGTAGCAGTAAGAATATACCGGTGTTGTTTGGAGGAGTGAGGTATGATTTCACCAATGACGTCCAAACCCCACTGTTGAAAGGGTTCCTCCACTGCTACTGATAGTAGGGGAGTGGCTGGCCACGCTTCCCAATTTGCAAATTTCTGGCACTGAGTGCATTTCCGGACATATGCATGCGCATCTCTAAAAAGGGTTGGCCAGTAGTATCCTGCACGCATTATCTTGTGGGAGGTGGTATCGCCTACAAAATTCCCTCCAGCTGGTCCGTCGTGCAGCTCGGTCAATATTCTTTGTGCTTCATCATGTTCCAAGCAGCGTAACAGGACTCCATCGTAATTTTTCTTGAAAAGCTTACCCTGGATTAGCTGGTAGGATGCAACTTTGAGCCTTATTGCGCGTTTCTGTCGGGCAGTTAGAGCAGGGTCTAGGATGCCATGGGCTAAGTATCCTGAAATGTCAGAGTACCAAGAAGGGCTTCTCTGCTGAGGTGCGTGGTCACTCTGATACATGTTGATTTCCTATTCCTAACACTCTTCTTCAACTCCATGTGAACTTGCAACCTCCGCAGCCATTTGGCATAGTCCTTGTCCTTTAACGGTGTGTGCCGGTTTAAACTCTAAGTCATACTCTTGCAGGCACGCCACCCAGTTGCCTCGCCTCTCACCTAACTCTGGCTGTACGAACAGTGAGCGGACAGCTGGGTGGGGAACGAAAACCATGACATGGTTTTTCAAGATGTAAGGCCTGAAATGCTTGACTTCTTTGTAGACTTCATAGGCTCGCTTTTCTATTTCATGGTAGTTCAATTCATCTCCTTGTAAACCAGTACTCATGAAGGATATAGGTCGTTCATCATTTTTCCCGTCTTTCTGTGTGAGGACAGCTGCAAGTGATGAATCTGAAGCGAAAGTTTACAGGATAAAGCTTCTGCTAAAATCGGGACTTTGGAGGGATGGTGCTTCAGCTATAGCCTGCTTGATTTTGTTGAAGGCCTCCTTCTCTGGGAGATTCCATTTGAAAATCGCATTCTTCTTGATCATCCCCTACAAAGGCCTGACTATCTGGGCAAAATCCAATATGAATTTACGTACAAAATTGATTTTCCCCAGGAAAGATTGCATGGCCTTTTTACTGCTAGGGCGGGGAATCTAGGCAATGGCTTTCGCCCTCTCCAGATCTACAGCAATGCCTTGCTTAGTTATAATGTGGCCCAGCAAATTTCCTTCCGCCACAGCGAAAACACTCTTCTTCGGGTTGAGTGAAATCCCGTAATTCCTGCACCTTTCGAAAATTTTCTTGAGGTGGCGTAAATGATCACCCTGACGTTTCGAAAACACGGCGACATCGTCCAAATAGACTACCATGCTCTGCCCTATCAAACCACGGAAAGCTATATCCATGGCCCGTTGGAAGGTTTCCCCCGCGTTTATTAATCCGAAGGGCATGCGTCTGAACGCGAAAGTTCCCCATTTGGTTCGAAAAGTAGTTTTCAATCTATCCGACTCAGCTACCAGCACTTGGTTGTAGCCGGAGAATTCATCCAACAAGGAGAACATCTTGGATCCGAACACATCTTGCAATATTTGTTCCATTGGAGGCACCAGATAATTATCTTTGTTTAAGGCCTGATTTAAATTCCGGAAATCCACGCACAAGCGGATCTCACCAGACTTCTTTCGTACAGGGACCAAATTTGACACCCATGTGGAGTGGCAAAATTTGAAGATGATGCATGCATCCAAGAGCTTCTTAAGTTCTTTTAGAATCATCGGTTCCAAAGTAGGATGCACTTTTCTGAGTTTCTGTTGGAAAGGCTTCACGCCTTCCTTCATGGGTATCATGTGTTGAATAATCCAAGTATCGTACGTACGTAAATCATCATATGTCCATGCAAATACGTCTCGATACTTTTGAAATAGCTGGGTGAAAGCCTGCATCTCTTGGTCAATGTAGTCTTTCCCAAGGTTGACGAACTTTGGGTTATCATCTGACCCCAAGTTCACCTGCCGATGTGCCAAGGTGGAACTTTGTACTTTGGTATTTGGGGGCCCGCGGAATCATCTTTTCAGATCAAAGAGCTTTTCAAGTGATATTTTCCCCTTAGGCATGGGGTTCAATTTGCCTTCATCATGCTCTTCCTGCAAAGCTTGATCATGATCCGCCTCGTCTATTGCCACGTCTTTGAATACTTCAGTGCTGAGAATAAATTCCAATATCTGTTGATCATCATCAAAAATGCGTAAATTAGTAATATTTTCTGGCACGGAGGGTCTATACATAACTTCAATAGAAAAACCATCCCTCAAAGGGGTAAATCTAGCAACAGCATTAGCCAGAGTATCAGTTGTTGCATTATTCATTCTAAGAATAGATTCAATTCCAAATGCATCAAAAGAAGAAATAAGATGCCATAACTCTTGTTGATAAGCTTTTAAGTGCGAAGACAAACAATGAATGGTGTTGCGTACCTGCCAAGTGATAATATCGGAGTCTCCGATGACTCGTAAGCATCTTACCTTCAAATCCAATGCCTTCTTGAGTTCGAGGATCAAAGCTTCATATTCAGCAGTGTTGTTAGTGCACTGGAACTCTAGCCGGCAAGAAATCAAGAACTTGTTCTTCTGAGGGTCTAGCAAGATGTAGCCTGCACCAGCCCCGTCATGGGTCTTGGAACCATCATAGTACAGGGTCCACACATCATTTTCTGGCTCCTTCAGGGTTGTAGGTTGGGGAGGGATTTTGGTTTCATGTGAGACGGGAGTGGCTTGGTTTCTGGGACAAGAGTTAATTCAGACTGGATCTCGGGGTCTACTGGAGACTGAGGCAGATGGTAACATCCTAAAATGGCTTCCAAAAAGCACATGCCAAGCTCCTCCTGGGCGAAACTTATGGGTTCCTTAGTAGCGTCCAAATCAATCACAGTATATTTCATATATGGTTCGCTTTCGACCCTGATTTGGTTATTCCGGCCCTTGCAAGGCAGCCACAGGTGGGACCAATTGGTGGCAAAATACCCTTGCAGCTTGTTGGACCAGTCTCTGCTAAGTAATAGGTCGTAGGCTTCAGGGATGTCAACAACCACAATGTCAATGCATTGATGGACTCTAGAGTCAGACGAAAGGCGGATGATGACGTTATTTAGCTCTCCTACAGCTGGCACCTGTGATCTGTCAAGTTGGATGATCCTCATGTCAGTTTTCTTCGGGCGGATGTTTAGCTTCTTACAAACAGATAGGGGCATGACATTTGTGGACGCGCCAGAGTCAACTAGACAGTTATGGACGTTGAAGTTAAAAATCTCAAAAGATAATACGAAGGGAGGGGTAGATCCCCTGGAATTTGCATTGATAGCGTTCACAATAGACTGAACACTCGGACTGGCTTGCACGGACGTATTTCTCACAGGCTTAGTATTTGAGGTATTGGCGAAGGCTTTAAGAATGAGTTCTCGTTGATTTGTGATGCGGGCAAGCTCGTAGAGGGAGATGTTAGCTCAGGTTTTCTTCTTGTCCTCTATAATGTTATAAGTGAAATCAGATTGAGGACAAGGCTCGGCAGTGGTCTTGGGGGACCCCACTGGGAGCTTGCTCTTTTTATTTTCTCGGGTGTTGTTATTCGTGGGCTTCTCAGGAACAGCTTGTTGTTCATTTCCCGAGGGTAGAATTTTCCTTAAGAAAGCCCTTTTCTTCTCCTCAAAGGAATGTTCGGGGACCGGTCCTTTGCTCCTAAGGCTATAATTTCACACAGGTTGGGCCTTAGGATTGTCTGCCATGTTGATATCAGTGATGGTAAGATTTTTTTCCCCGCGAATTATGTCAAATGCAAGAACAGAGGACCCAAGTTCTTCATCCGGGGGAAAATCTTTATCATGGTCAAAAACATCATCCTCCCCCGCATCCCCTAGGGTTTGATCATCCAGAAGCTGATTTACCACTGCCTTCATGCTTCCAATCCATTGTGGACATGTTTTTTCAGAGTGGGCAGCCTGGTGGACAGAATAGAAGTTATCTTTTCCTATTTCTTCCACACTGAGAACAGTGTTCGGGTTAGACGGAGGTCGACTAGTGTTGGGGTTGCTCTTTCTGAAAAAGGGCTTAGGTGCCTTGGTGTTAGTCATGGATTCTATACCCTTTCTCTTCAAGTCAGAGACTTCATTTGTTAATAGCTTGAGGGTAGTTGCTATACTCTCGAAGTCAAAAGCATCCTTATCCTTATCTGCGATTTTGTTTGTGGAGGACTAACCTTTCTTCACGATTGGTTTGCGGTCATCTCTCCCCTCGTGATCGACAGCTCCTATAAAAAGCATGTCTCTTTCTACAGCGAGGGCAGCTATGTAGTTTTCTGCAAGGGTGGGCCAAGCTTCGCGTTTTACGAAGATGGTGATATCCCTGGGGAGAGCTTTTGTATAGTAATCTATGGTAATAGAGTCGTCCAACGCCAAGTTTGGGGGGAATTTTTGCAGTATGGTGGCAAAGCGCTGATTGAAGTCTCTAACCTTCTCTTTCTTATGGCACTTAATGGTACTTAACTCCGTGACAAGCATGGAAGGGGTTTTGTCCTCTGAAAATTTCTGCAAGAATGCGTGACGGAACTGGTCCAATGATGTAATGTAGGCACTTGGGAGGGAGCGGTACAAGGTGGCCGCTTTGTTTTCAAGAGTGTGCGGAAACAGGTGGCAAGAAACGTCATCTGTTTGAACCCTCATGATTTGCAGGGAAAGATAGAATCTGCTTATATGATCCTCGGCTAAGGTGCCTTTCTCGGGATCAAACTTGGGGAGATGCTTCTCAGGGTGCCTAGACAGGTTGTGGAGGGGGCCCAAAAGATCTAATGGGGACTAGGCCATCCAGGCAAGTGGTTTCACTCTCCTAGCACACTGGTGGTGCCTGATCTCAGACTCAGATTCACTTGCTGTACTTGACATCGATGCTTATCCCTCATGGCGAGAGTGTTCATCTTGGTATCCCTCACGGTTGTCCATGTCTCTGAGATATCCCCAATTGTAGATAGGCGGCCTATTTGGGTTTGGGCAGCGGTGGTTGGCACAGTGTCCTTGGCCACGGCCTCTATCTCCTCTACCTCTAGTCCCGCGGCCTCTGTTCCCCTCACCTTCATTTCTGCGGGCTCTATTTCCCTCACCTTCATTTCTGCGGGCTCTATTTCCCTCACCCTCATTCCTACGGGCTCTATTTCCCTCGCCTTTGTTCCTCCGGGCTCTATTTCCCTCACCTTCATTCCCTCGGCCTCTATCTCCATCGCCTTCCCAAGGTGGTGGGTGTGCCTGGTGGTTTTTCTATTGGGCTTGGTTAGGCTGAGGGTCAGGGAAGGGTTCAGTCATGCCAAATTCCTCCTCTTCGCCTACTTGGAGCTCAGGAATCAGTTCATCACCCTGAACAGCGGTGGCGAGGTCTTCAACCATGAGATTCACCAACTGGGGTATGGTACTCACCAGGGCACCATTGCGAGTGATGTTTTCAGCAGGGGTCCTAGTATGGGTCAAGAAACTCATGATTGGGGCATATCACAAATCCTTGATGAGATTGTGGGCAGCTGGGCGCAAGAATCTCAACTGCTCTCTGTTAATTTCATAATATGGAACCTCCACCCCTAGAATATCTTCCAGCGGGGGAGGGATAATATCATCGTTTATGACCTCCCCATGGGGAGTTTGTGATGGAATGTTGGTTGTATGCTGGGAGGATGCCATTCAGGCCCTCCTTCTAGTGCCAATTCTATTGACGGGAAAATATATCTGGCCAACAGTAGGGGATCTCCCCGGTAGAAATTCCCAATTAGACCTTGAGCCGTTTGGAATAGGGATCCCATCCGGGGTGAGGGTCTGGCTACTGCTTAAGTCACCTTCCCTTCGGTCTCAAAATAACTCGATCGAACCTGCAGACACACACTTATTCACATGATACAAGATACATGGTTGATGCATTAAACATGTATATAACACTATGCGTAGCGAGACAAATAATAAGGCATACACGCCGAAGGAACAGTTCTTTATGGCGAGATGCCCCTTTACTTCCTGAAAGATATAACGAAATGCTAATAAACAAAGCCATTAACATCCATTAAGAAAGAAATTAAACTGAACATCATCAGCACAAATACGGGAAACCATAATGCATAAATGATGCCATTAAGAGTGCAGTTTCATTAATCAAAAGATGTTTGAAACTATATAGAATTACTCATAGTGTTCGCACAGTAAAACACATCAGATCCAAAAGGAGTTTCAACAGGAATCTGTATTCATATGCAAAAAGAGTGTTATCTTTCAATACAATTTTTTATAGCTCTTGAGTCCCAAAAAAAAGATCCTTTAAAGTTTCCCCGGAGGGAGTTTTATAGATCAAAACTTGCCCTTTGGGCTTCCTGACTCTTCGCCTGCCTGACTGTTGAGTTTCCTTGCAACCCAGAAGGAAACTGCGACCTGCGACCTGGTTGGTGAGTGCGACCTGCGACCTGGCTAGGCGGTGTGACCTGCGACCTACCTCCAAATGCTACCAGCAACCTACTGCCACTGGGTTATGAAGATGTGCATGCAATTGTGAGGTCAGGGGCATCAATCTGTTGTCCTTTGAGGAAGTCTTTCCAGGTCTGATACTCTGCTGCTATGGGATAAACCAGAGGGACCTCTTCTTTCAGCCAATGCATACACTCAAAGGCATTTGGGATTAGAGTCTCCTTCTTCTATGAGATCTGGTTGGACAGAGAAGCGAGCATGGTGTAGAACCAAACTGGCATGACAAGAAACTGGCCCAGGTTCTCTTGCGATGCTGCAAGGTCGGACAAGGTAGCATCTTGTTTAATGGGCTGCAAAAATGACTGGATCTCTTGATTCACTTACTCCCATGTCTTCCCCTCGTCCAATGCACCTAGTGATGGAATGTGATGCAAGATGTGCATCGAATCGATGCCACTGATCAGATGTTCGTATGCAGCCATAACCTTGTCTAGGTCCTTGGATAGCTTATCCTTGGACTGCATTTTCATACGGATTTAGACTTTGGCATCTTGCGTGTGAATCCAATCCTTCTTTTGTAGATTTTCAGGAGCCTGAGGGTACCGCACTATCCAGTCTATAATTTTGTCCAAGGCAGCTGAGGCCTCCTTCAGCTCCTCGTGCTTTTGCTTAGTCTCAGTTTGGGCTTTCACCAAGGGGGTGACTGTTTGTTTTATGGTAAACATTTCCCCATAAACCTGTCTCATGGTGGTTTCTAATATATCGACCTCCCTTTGAATGGTATGCGGAAATTCATTGACAAGGAGAGCTTTGTTTTGGAGTTGTTGAACCTCCTCTCTGAATGCCATCTTTTCCTATTCTGCCCTTTTCTCCCGCTGCTCTGCTTCTTGTATTCTATTCTATAGAGAAACAATCTCTCTACTCATTTTGGTCACATTCTATTCTGTGGCCGTAGCGAAGCCTATTCTAGCCGATGCTATCATCACGGGATTAGTCCTAGTATCAAGGACTATGTCTTTTTCGGTTGTGACTGTGGATGCGGCGAAAGGATTTTGCGTCAGGCTTCTTCTTTTCTCCTGTCGGATTTTGAATGAGAATTGATCGAACGTGAGCCTGGTGAGGTCGAATACCTCCTCCTCTTGCCGCTGGGAGGAGCTGACATCAGAGAGCGTGGCTCGAGTACTGACTAGAGGTACCTCAAGGGGAGATACCTCAATGTCCTCTAGCATTTCATCCTCCTCTTCTTTCTTTTTCTTTTCTTCCTCTTCTCGTTGTATGCGTTCGGCTTCTGCCTTTTCATGTTCTTTCTTCTGCCTGAGCTCTTCTTCTGTCGCTGCTTCTAATTCAGCTTTCCTTTTACGCTCAACTGCTGCAGCTTACTCTGCTTTCTTCTGACGGTCAGCTTCCACTTTATCTAACTCTTTCTTGAGTTCCTGTTCTTCTATAGCTTCCGCCTCTTGTTTCTCCTTTTCCTTCTTGGCCTCTTCGACCTACTTTTTCTTCTGTTCTAACCTTAGGCTCTTCTTGCGCCTATCCTCGTCCTCTTTCATTTTCTTCTCTCTCTCTTGCTGGGCTTTGGCCTCTATTTCTTTCTGATGGGTAGAAGTAATATGCCCTGTACTGGTTCGAGGATTTTTAGCCAGAGAGGAAGAAGCGCCTCCTAATTCACGGCTCCTGTCTTCCAAGGTTTGGTCATCCAGGTCTTCTTGGCCAGATTCTGCCCCCGAAGCAAGTTGTTGGTCTGCATTGTACTAGTTTCTTCTTTCATCTTCTCCCGAGTGTTCCACGTGCTGGTAGTTCCATTTGAACTTAGCCCTCTTGCAATGATCAGGAACTATCCTCTCTGAGTCGTATGTTCGGTATTCTAAAGCCCCAAAGCGATAGCTTTTCATCTATTCACCCTCTGCCTATACCTCTCTGAAGTCTTTAACTGTGTATGCACCAATAGTGAGGGGTAGCGTGGGCCACGGCTTCTTCTTACCCTTGGACAGGACCCTGGAGAAACCCGTAGACATTTGGAAACAGACCTCTTGCATGATCATTCTGTCTGTGAAAAAATGAGGCATAGCATGTGGTGCCCTGAATGAGCCAAAGACTCAGACAAATGTATATTCGGCAAAAGGGAACCAATGCGCCACTTTTCTTAGCATCTCCATGGCTTGTCAAGACATGCAAGGAGCATCTTGGCCAAGTAATTTTCTGTATAGAGTGGGGATGAACACTTGGGAGATCGGCTCTATGTCTTATTTATACCTGGATTCCCAAAACACCTTGGTTTGTAGATGAATTGCACGGGTCTGTTTTGGATCCCAATTATGTACCCATCCCTCAAAGTGCAACCTCGAATAGACGACGTCCAATAAATAAGAGGCCATATAGAATTCAGAAAGCATTCCTTCATCTGGTACCAATGCCGAGGTTAAATTTGTATGAATGGAGGTCATCAATATGCTAGCCCAGTTGAAACGAGTGTCATGCGCTGTAACGTACTCCATGAGAGTCACCCATGTGACGTTGAAGGTAGTGGCATCTGGGCGCCCGTACAGTCTGCAAAGCATGGCAGCCACTAATTTATATACTTTCCTGAGGCTCGCCACTGGATATTCCTGGTCTTTCTTGACCTTAAACTTCTCAGGCTCCTCCCACCAATGCCTTATGGTGTCAACTATAGAAACTGCATGAGCGATGGCCCATTCGTCTGTGAAGTCTTCTTCTTTCTCAGGCAAAGATTAATAAACATGGGCGTCTGAGCCTTTGAGCGTTGCGAAAGCCTTGCCTTCGCTGTCTCTGATCACAAAATTCTTGAGATCCATTTTCTGTATAATCCAATCTATCATCTCTGGGCATGGGAATATAGCTGGATGAGCACCTGCGAGATGTATCTTGGACCTTTTGACCTGTAAGAATATCTCCCGATCTAGGAGGTCTTCTAGGAATTCTGTTTTAGTGAACTCTTGGTACACTTGGTACCAACGGATGTTGTCCCCCTTGGAAAATGTGCAAAGGGTATCTCTGTATATCGGGGGTGGGGACATTGGCATGTCTATCTCTACATCTTCCACTGCCAAGTGCTTTTCTTTCTTTCGGGACACTGGAAGCCCCATGTCGCTAGAATCTGAGAGGATAGGTATACACTCCAAGTCTGCTTCAAATTCACTTGTCATATTCATGAAAGAATCCCAAGATAATAAATACGCCATGATGATACAAGACCAATTATAGTTTATCAATTATTTCAATTGGAACACAGGCAGAGCTAAATAAGTGGCCTACTGGGTCACGGGGTCACAGGTTGTAAGAAAATGGACAAGGTGCGACCTTGCGACCTTGCAACTAGGTCGCAGGGTCGCGGGGTCACAGGTTGTGAGAAAACGATGAAGATGCGACCTGGTGACCTTCTGACTAGGTCGCGGGGTCGCGGGGTCACAAATTGTGGAAAAATAGAGGAAATGTGACCTTGCGACCCTACGACTGGGTCGCAGGGTCGCGAGGTCGCAAGTTGCGAGAAAATGGAAGGAATGCGACCTTGCAACCTTGCGACTAGGTCGCAGGGTTGCGGGGTTGTAAACTGCAAGAAAACGGAGGGAATGTGACCTTGCAACCTTGCGACTAGGTCACAGGGTCGCAGGGTCACAAGTTGCACTAGGGCTTGCCGGGGTTTTGGCGCGCGTGGCGTGAAGTTGTTTTCCCTTTAACTGGAGAAACGCAAGGCTAAATGGGTCCAGACAGAGCCAAGGGATCGCTTTTGGAGCAGGGTACAGGCCATGAGAGGCTGGATGAGAAACTGTGATGAGTTAGGCAAGTGGGGTGAAAGCTAGAATCAGAAGAAAAACCCTAATAAAAAAATGAAAACAATGGTTGAGTTAAAGGGAAATTTAAAGGTTGAGGAATGCAGGGATTAGAAAAGAATAACCAAAAAGGAAACAACAGGAGGCAAACGGTAACTTACCCGAGAAAATCGCGCTCCAGTCGACCTGTCAGAGGCGTTTTTTCTATCCGCTGCATATGCAAAATGTGACCTAGCGACCTCCCATATATAAAAAGGTCGCACATGCGGGCCATTAATAAGGTCTCAAGGTCACATGGCGAGGTGATGTGAGGGGGATGCGACCTAGCGACCTTGAGACCTTGCGAACTCAGGGTCGCGGGGTCGCAAGGTCGCGAGGTTGCGGTTTTCCACAAATTTTAAGATTTTTGACTCAGCAACTTAGTTCTCCTGACCTTTTACTTAACTTTTCTTTGTACTCAAGGGGCTCCAAAAAAAATTTTAAAGTGGGGGGGTTTTTTGGAGGGTGTTGTAGAGGCTACAACAGCTTTGTTGATTGTTTTGGTTGGGTAAGATGGTAAAGTGGAATAGGTGGAGTGAGAGTCTGTCAAAGCCATTGGGCTATGGAGTTAATGAAATTCATGGGTGTCTAAATGATCAAACAGAGTGTGTTACAGGGCCAATTTAGCAAGGTTAATGGATCCTTAAGGTGATGTATGATGTGGAGTGAAAATGTAATATCCCAAAATGGGATTTGTCAGCAATACATGGTTGGAAAATGCATTTTCCATAAATGTATGCAATAGGATTTGAATCCAAGACCTGGATCCCTTATATAAATACATATAAGACCGAAATCCAAGAGGAGGCTCAAAATAAATCATTCTAGGTGGGTTAAACAGGTCTCCCACACCTAGTTGCCTTGGAAAAGTGCCCGATGGAGGGACTGCAACAATTCATGACAAGAGATGGAAAAAAAGCGTTATTTTAATAGAGTCATGAGACAAGAAGTTTTAAATAGCCTTCCACTTGATATTATAGATGCAAATGTATACAATTATTTGAGGAATAAATCACTCAAGCTAGGCAATGAAAGCCTCAATAGAACATGTATAAGAAATTGAAGAACACTGCTACATAGAATTTACACAAGGCTATATCAGTGCATTTTATAGGAGACACATCACACTGCAACATGATGAATGATAATACAAATAAATAACAATATATAGCTCAATAAATGTGGGGGATAAAGCTCTCAACCCTTGAAAATAATAGTATAGCAATCCTTAGAAGGATTGGCTGAAATATATACAAAATGGAAAAACTGCAGAAATGTTGGAGCTGCAGTGTAGCAGCTGCAACTCAGAAAATGGATGGAGATGGCTGAAGATGATGCAAAATCTAAAATAGACCTCCTCCAATAGATCTCTAAGTGATAGGCTGATCCTAACACTGAAGATCACTCTCCAAAATAATGGTGCAAACCCCCATTGCAGATACACACTGGAATAATGCAGTCAAGGAGAGGAACTGCACTGTAGTAGATGGGAGATGCTTGGCCTGATGCATAGATATGAAAATCAGCTTTGAAACCCTCCTTACTAACCTCCCATAGGAATAGAAGCTCCCTCCTCTAAAATATGAGCTAAGGAAATGGTGTTGTGGAACCCTCCACTGCAACACCCTGCAGCACAACGTTATACTTCAGCAGAAATAACGTTGTAGCTAAAGAAGGTGGCTTGGCCTTGAGCCTAGATGTGGAGAAATGAAGTGGAATCCTTCAAAATGCCTCTCAAGAAAGGGAAGGAATACTAAACAGGAATCCCCTTGCAACTCTGCTAAACAGTCCGAGAATGCAAAGAGTTTACATACACCAAAATAAAATACTCAAAACATAATCCTCTATGGCTGCCTCTTCCTCCTTTTATGCAAATGAAAGCTTCTTGCCTTGGAACCCACACATCAGGGTTTCCTCCACCAAGTGATCTTCCTCCCATTCAAACTGCGTTGTCTTCCCAAGCAATCCACACCTTCTTTGGCAGCGTTGTTGACTTGGTCAAACTTGACCTTGTCCTCATGCATTTGCCCATTTTCACATTGGAAGGTGCAAAATAAAGTTTCTCTATTGATCCCTTTTACACTATTAGGGATTTTATTCCTACTCATGGGTCTCCTCACCCATTTTATTCACCTCCTATATGATATAAGAAAAATCAATGTTCCAATTAGCTTCATGCTAATTTTTGGAACATTACAGTCCTCCCCTCTCAAAGATTGCTTGTCCTCAATCAAATGCAAGGATAGACTGAGTTATGTCTCCTCATCTCCCTGTAGCATCCATGTATGATGATCTCCTCCAAGTAAAAATATGTTATCTCATCAATCAAATCTCCACATTGCTCCTCTGCAACATGAATTCCAGCTATCAAGCTATCATCATGTAAGGGTAAAATACTCAAGAGGATAACAAAGTAATGTCTAGAGGTCCCTTTGTGGAATGGGATCTAAAATATAATGGTAACTATCTCTCCCATATGGATCCTCCATCCCCAAGCTATTAGCCAGGCAAAATAAGTCACCTCCCAACCAGGCAACTCCTGAAAACTTTCCTCCACCTTTGGCTCATGCAAAGTAGGTGGGCTGAAAATCTGCATATGGTAGACAAGGTAGCCTACACCACGTTGTCCATCTCTCCACTTATGATAAGTGTAGAGTGTTGGCTGATCTTGGGCTGCAATAATGGTTCCCTCAAGTGGTAATATGAGGGCTAGATCTCCAAAGATCCCTCCTCCAACGCTGCAAATCAGGCTGGCCCAACCTATTCCATATATGATGAGTTGGAAGTCACCATCATATGGAGTCCATTCAATCCTATGGCCCCCCCATAAAGAGGAAAATGTGTTGCTGTGGTGGCCATATTATCTCCCATGCTCCCCTTAGAACATGTACTGCAAAAATTATGGAGATCTTCTCTCCCAAAGGACACATCCATCCAATGTGTCTCTCTCCCAAACATGCTCCTCATAAGTATGGAGGAAGTGAATGATGTATTGTGTAAAGTGATAATGTCCTCCATAATACACCTCCTCCCCAAGTCCTCCTAGGGAATGGCCATCAATCATGCTTATGGCCTCAAGTAGACCATGAAGCCTAGAAGAAATAATGCTCCTCCTTGGAGCAAAATCCTGCACATATATGGTTAAGGGATATATACATACATTATATAAATCATCATGTAAACAATCAACACCCTTACCATACGTTTTACTCATACAAAGGGAGTATCTCTTAGATGAATCTACTCTCATCCTCAAAGGGAAAAGAGGTGGCTGTGCTAACTTCTCCAAAGAGTTATGTCTCTCCTCCTTGAGCCTACCCAAGACTCCCAGCACTGTATCAAGCTCTCCCAAGGCCTCCACTTCTCTGAAATCAATGAGTGATGCCTCAACAGGTGAAGCATCCATCCTCCTCTGCTGATCCAGTGGTTCCCTCGGCAAAATGTCTCCATGCAATGATACATCATCATCAAAATATGACTGCATATATGAATGGACAAATTTTTCCATGCCCTTACTGTGCAATCCAGTCTTCCTCTTAGGTGCATCAGCCTCCTGAAGTGGATAGGGGTGGGTACTCCTCATCTCATGATGTTGATTCTCCTCCCTACCTCCTCCTTGTGTCTCCATGGTTCCACACCTCCTCATCAATGGCACATGTAGATCATGAGTTGTGCCTTGATCTCCACACATGAGATCCTAGGGACTTCCTTGCAAAGATGCAAGAATCCCTCTACTTGGAGCAAGAGATCCTCCTTCCTATGCATGAGGCACTAGATAATCTCTAAATGTGACAACATTTTTGCCCTCAATCTCTGCCACATGAATGGGCAACCTCCCAATGATTGGATACCTCTTTGAAAATGATATCTCCATGCTCCCTTGCTCAAAGGTGTGAGGTGTAAGTCTTTCTTCCGGCAAGGTATGGTGCAAGTTTTCAGCCTCCTCCATGGCTTCCTGAAGTGGTTTTGAGTTTCCATGAAAGGCTTTTGTTTGAGTATCCTTGTTTATCTCTACCATATGTGTCTCATGAATCCTTCTATCAAATATTTTCACTAAGGCCTTAGTGAAACTTGCATAAGATGTAGTGTTTACATTTTTTAAAGAAAAGGATTCAAAGATCCACTAGGCATAGGCCTTCCCTCTCAAATGTAGCACTGCAACTTTGATGGCTTCATCTTCAAGAGTTTGGTGCTGCTACAATAAGGTATCTAACTCCTCCACCCAAGCTCTGGCTGAACATATAGGTGTCCCTTCAAAATTAGATAGAAGAAATATATTTTGCTACTTTCTTCCCTTCACCTTGATCTTGCAAAACTCTGAAAAATTGAGATGATCTTGGAATTTCTGAGTTTGAGACTCATATTCTTTCAGGAAATCACCAATATTTTCCCTCCTAGCAACCTCTCCTCATATTTCCATCTCTCCCCTGGAAATCCTGGGCATGTGAGTGCGCTGTGTATTATGGTGTGTGGCTGCTTGCTCACACTCCTCATATGAAAATCTAGAGTTTGCTTTAGATTCAAACTCTTTCAGAGATTCTCCATACATCTCCCTCCTTATCTTCTTGAGATATTCATGAATTTTTTGTACAGATTTAGGGAGAATATTTGAAATCCTATCCCCTTTGTCTCCTCCAGAAGTTGGAGTCTTTTTCCTGCTCATCTCTTTGTCTCCTTCTTGATGAGAATAGGAAGTGCAGGGTCCTTCTTCTTCTATTTTCTTATCCTCCTTGGGGAGGTTCTTCATGGATCTGAAATATGATGAGATGAATCCCATCCTCTTCTGATCTCCTTTTTTTGAGACTCACAGGCTGAGCCAAGATTGTAGCTTTGATACCACTGTAATATCCAAAAATGGGATCTATCAGCAATACATGGCTGGAAAATACATTTTCCAGAAATGGATGCAACATGATTTGAAACCAAGACCTATATCCCTTATATCAATACATATAAGACCAAAATCCAAGAGGACGCTCAAAATAAATCATTCTAGGTGGGTTAAATAGGTCTCCCACACCTAGTTGCTTTGGAAAAGTGCCCGATGGAGGGATTGCAACAATTCTTGAAAAGAGATGGAATAATAGCATTACTTTAATAGAGATGTGAGACAAGAAGATGTAAATATCCTTCCCTTTGATATTATAGCAACAAATATATACAATGCTTTGAAGAATCAATCACTCGAGCTAGGCAATGAAAGCCTCAATAGAACATGTATAAGAAATTGAAGAACACTGCTACACAGAATTTACACAAGGCTATATCAGCGCAGTTTATAGGAGACACTGCAACATATTGAATGATAATATAAATATATAACAATATATAGCTCAATAAATTTGGGGGAGCAATCTCTCAACCCTTGAAAACAATAGTACAGCAATCCTTAGAAGGATTGGCTGAAATATATAAAAAATGGAAAAACTGCAGAAATGTCGGAGTTGTAGTGTAACAGCTGCAACTCAAAAAATGGATGGAGATGGCTAAAGATGATGCACAATCTGAAATAGACCTCCTCCATCATATCTCTCAAGTGATAGGTTGATCCTAACACTGAAGATCTCACCCTCAAAAATAGTGGTGCAAACCCCCACTGCAGATACACACTGGAATAACGCAGTCAAGGAGAGGAACTATGTTGTAGTATATGGGGATGCTTGGCCTGATGCCAAGATATGAAAATCATCTCTGAAACCCTCCTTAATAACCTCCCAGAGGAATAGAAGCTCCCTCCTCTGAAATATGAGCTAAAGAAATGGTGTTTTGGAACCCTCCAATGCAACACCCTGCAGCACAACGTTATAATTCAGCAAAAATAACGTTGTAGCTGAAGGAGGTGGCTTGGCCTTGAGCCTAGATATGGAGAAATGAAGTGTAATCCTTCAATAGGCCTCTCAAGAAGGGGAAGGAATCCTAAATAGGAATCCCACTACAACTTTTCTAAACAGCCCAAGAATGCAAAGAGTCTACATAGACCAAAATCAAATACTCAAAACATAATCCTATATGGCTGCCTCTTCCTCCTTTCAAGCAAATGAAAGCCTTCTTGCCTTGGACCCCACACATTAGGGTTTCCTCCACCAAATTTTCTTCCTCCCATTCAAACTGTGTTGTCTTCCCAAGCAATCCACACCTTCTTTGGCAGTGTTGTTGACTTGGTCAAACTTGACCTTGTCCTCATACATTTGCCCCTTTTCACACTGGAAGGTGAAAAATAAATCTGATCTATTGATCCCTTTCACACTATGAGGGATTTTTTTCCTACTCATAGGTCTCCTCACCCATTTTAATCACCTCCTAGATGATATAAGCAAAATAAATGTTCCAGTTAGCTTCACGCTAATTTTGGGAACATTACAGAACATCAAATTTGGGAAAGACTAGGAGGCTTTAAATATATATATTTAAAAGCTACGACTCATGAAGTAGGGAAAACCATTAAGCTTAATGATCAATACTTAAACTGATAAAGATCCAAGTTAAACATTCCAATGAAACATAGAAAGTATAAGAGCTTCTAACTTTAGTAAATTCACCTTCAGAATTTGGGAAAACATATAAGATAACACAAATAACTCAATCTATGAAGAAGAAACTCCTAAACATCATATATCAAGCTATTGAGAACTCTGAAACAAGTTGGTAGGCATGGAAAAAGGGCAAGATCGAACGAGACCTCTTTGAATTAACCTAGCAAACAATATTCCAAAGAAAGGTTTCAAGATAGGGTTTTGAAAGCTTCAAATAAGCAGGGTATACTGTGAATCATACTTGTAAAATAGCATGCTAACCATACATGAAACAAAAAAAAAAATTGGTGGACCTAAGGAGCAATCAATAATTCATTAAGATGACCAAACAGAGGAAAACATCAAAGCTATAACAAACAGGAGGATTGAGGTGCCTCAAAGAGCATGTCTCAACCTATACTTTTCTGATTTATAGCAACCAAGAAGGAGGAAACATAATGAGAACAAGAAAACATTAACAAGTTAAGAATACATCACCATTCACCGAGCTAAGGAATCCTGCAAACAAGCCTCTCCATCATCAAGCCAAGCAAGCCATTCATCAACTTCACAAAACCAATTTCTTCTCCAAGCTCATAAAACCATGTATATTTCTCTTCAAGCTCATCAAATGCCAACAAAATACATAGGGGCCTCATGCTCTATTTATGGAGAAAAGGAGGACTAAAACCCTAAATATGGTAGGAAAATGTCAATTTCAACCATAAATGTCATTTATGGCTAAGAGACCATGCAAGGCCCAAGGCACATAATATCCTAAGAAATAATGCCAAAACAACTATTTCCACCTAATTCTAGATTAATTTTTCTTAAAAAACTCAAAAATATCTATTTTCAATAAATGAGTGTGTTTTGTTGACTTTTGTTCCAAAACACACTAGACAGTCTCTGTGCGCAACACCACTTCAGTCGAACATAGGGTCTTTTGTGGCTAAGTTTTGGACCCCTTCCCGATGCCAGATTTGGCTCAGTAATGGCTTGTTGGAAATCCTGATGAGTATAATTTCTAGAAATTCTTAATTTTTCCTGATTGAGTTCCATTTACGTGTCCAAAAACCAATTCTCCCCACACTACTCTGTGCGCAGCACCTGGTCTAAAAATGAGGCGGAAAGGTCACAATTTTGGTGTTTTTTGACATTTTGGGGGGTCAAAACTGCTCCAAATGATCTGAAATTTTGTGAGAAGAAGGCTAGTGACGAGAGGAATCCAAAAATACAAAGTTTTAAAGATGAGGATGCACCAAATTTGTGCGTAGCACCTACGGTACTGTGCATAGAGGCCTCAAAATTTCAAAAAGACAAAATTTTGTTCAATTTGGCTAAAAATTGGTGCAGAGGTCCCTCAAGAGGTCTTGGACACCTGTTGAGAAGCCTTAGCCAATATTCCAAGGCTATCATGCTCCTTTTCCCTTTTTAGGTTTTTTAGCTCTGTGAGGGCCTCCTTTAGTTTGGCACAAGCAAGCATGTTTTTCTTTACATAATGCTTGGTCATTTTCTTTTGGAGAGTGAGGCCCCTCTTTACCTTCTTGAAGTACTTGTGCTCCTCTTTGTAATACTGAATGACACGTTGTGCCATCTCAAAATCTCTTTCCCACTCCCTAAGCTGTGCATCTTTGGTTAAGAGTAACAATCTGGTGACCATCTCTTTGTCCTCATTATCACTGTCTAGATCAATGAATTGAGGTTCTTGAGAAGTTTTCTTGATTCTCTTACTTATCCTTACCTTTACATGTTGCTCACTTCTTTCCATCTTTTCCTTGCCCTTGTCCAATGGCTTGCTAACTTGAGAATAGATGGCTCTTTTCCTTTTTGAGGCAACAAACGCATCTCTCTTCCCTCTGTGATATGTGTATGTGAGAGGAGTGACAATGGTATTTTTGAATTTTCTTTCATTAATTCTTTGACCCTTGTTATTATTGTCACTATCTTTTTCATTTTTGCCATAGCTTCCATGAGTTACCTTATGCCTCATTAGGTCACTGCTTTCTTGATTTTTAGCATCCTCATCATCATTATCCTCCTCACTGCCTTCTATACTGCCATATTTGCCTCCAAATTGATCATTACCTTCCTCACTTTCCTCACTTTGACCTTGTTCCTCATAAAGGTCTTTTTCTTCATCATCTTCTGGGATATCTTCACTTTTATCATCATTAGGAGGCTGATTTGTGTCATGACAGTCATGACAGCTGTCATGATTGTCATGACTATCCCTTTTGATGTTTTTTTCATCACTGACTGTCTTATCAGTTTCATTGCCTTGGTCAGTGCCTTCCTCCTTAAACTTTGTTTCAGCCTCACTATTTTCCTCTTCTTGATCTTATATTTCCTCATCATTTCCCTCTGTTTATTCAAGTTTATCATCTTCACTCATATGATCACTATTTTCCCTATGACTATGCTCACTGTCATGCTCATGCACATTTTTCTCTTGGTTGTCCTGTTCATCTTCTTGTTGACTGTCATCCTCATCATTTTCTTCATTATCCTCTGTGTCTTCATCTTGTTCATCAGCAATACCTTTTTCTGTACTTGGGAGTGACTCATTTGTATCATCACTATCACTGTCTCCCTCATAGCGCTCATTGTTTTCCCCTTCTTGGCTACCATGTTCATCTCCCTCCTCATTTTCATCATCATCCTCCTATTCTTCCTCATTATACTTTGTATTTGCCCCACTATTTTCATCACTTCCATCATCATCTTCTTGTTCCTCATTGCTACTCTCACTTCCTTGTTCCTCATTTAACTTTGTCTTTGCCTCACTGTTTTCTTCATTTCCACTGTCATCTACTTATTAATCAGTGCCACTGTTATCATCTGCATTTGATGCATTAGGAGAAGAATTAGGAGGTAATTTTCCTTGTGGAGAATGCATAGGTGGAGGTGATGGAGGAGCGGAGGTAAGTGGGTGTGAAGTGGAAGGAAAATTTTTCTGAATGAAGGCTTGGGAATTTGCAAATATATCATGTGAGATGAAAACTTCCCAAGGAATTCCATGCTATTATAGCTAGTGAAAAACAATCATCTTAATCAAGGAGTGGTGAAAAAGGCTTTGCATTTGATGGGCATAACTCCTTTTCTTGACTACTGAAGCCATCTTTTCAATTCTCTGGTAGAGATAGTATGGTAGGTTTAGCAATTTAACCCTGGTGAAGTGCATTAGCAGCCTTATGTGATATGAATAAACCCTGGAGTACCTCCCCTCACAAGTGAATTACTTGATGATTTGCCTCATCAGTAGGGCATATCTCTCTAGCAGGTGGGAGAAGGGGAAAACATCCTTGCAGCCTTGTTGACAACTAGGTTTGAGGAAGGGCTCATAGTAGCTCAAGGCCAATTTCTTCTGCATGAACCATCTCTCATCAATATTTGGTATTCTAGTGGCTTTAGCAATGGATTTAGATGAGAGTTCAAAATTTACTCCTGCTAGGTTGACTTGGTGGTTTTGTACGCTGAGAATAAACAACCTATTCAAAACTGAGTGGTTTTGGACCTGCTTAACCTTCTTACAAAACTGATAGCACCCAACATCTTGAAAAAATGTAAGGATCATGGGAGAGGAGGTGATTTTAATTGTATCTAGGCTTGATAGGCCTTTGGCCTTCATCACTGCTGGTACTGATCTCTTCCTCAGATATGGTGACTGATCTAGAACAAAATGATTTTTAGCTTGGTGAGAGCCTTTTGGTTTAGGGAGGACAAATGAGTGATGTGAGGGAAGATTTTAGCAAATAAGAGCAAAATGAAGTAATCAAGGAATGCTTTCAGATTTTAGGAGGAGGCTTAGCTTGCATTGAGTGTCTGTATGCTAATGATCACTCTTCACTTGGTAATTCCTTTACCTAGAGGGTTAAATGATAGTTGGTCATGAATATTAGGGTTTTTATTCAACTAAGGTTATAGTTAATCTCTTTGATTATGAATGAAAAATATTACTTGGAGGGAAATAAAGTGACCACCAACCTTGCTTAACTCATGCAGGATCCTATGGCCATCTTGAGGAGGAGAAAATTTTGAGTTTGAGCAATTTTTTGGCAAATTTAACCAAATCTTCTTTGTGTGCAACGCCACCCGACAAGTCGTTCCTGTCGGGCCTTCCCTGTGCGTAGCAGCAGGTCGGGTCGGGCATTTTTTCGATCTGTGCACAGCGCCAAAGGGCTTGCGTGCGAGTCAGGTAGGTGATTGGGCCTGTCAGGCCTCGCTGTGCGCAGCGCTGTGTGAATGGCGGGCAAGTCGGGTCAAACCTGGGCCTGTGTGCAGCGCCTTGGCCAGTGCGTAGTGCAATGTATTTTAACACTGTAGCTACCTCCTTTGTGCACAGCACCAACAGCTCTGTGCATATCACCTCCATCGGTGCGTAGCGCCTGAAACCTTTAACAGTTTTGCAAAAAAACCTTTAAAAATTGCTTTCAACGGCTTTGCTTCTTCAAAGACACAAATGAGTTGGGGGAGGAGGTAAAGAAAACTCTTATACTCCTTTTGAAAAATATTTCATGATTAAAACCCACTTTCTAATGTTTGTTTCCCTTCTTTCTTTTCACTGACTTTTGATCCTTTTGTCCCGTAGGTGGCTGAGTTTTAAAAATATGGTTTTTTGCCTTGCTGGAGCATTTTGATGCTCCCTTTAAATTGACAAACTCTTCAAACAAGCTCAAACTATGCCCTTGACCCATATTTGTAAGCATGAACCCTTTCTTGAAATCAAAAGAGGTTATTTTGACAAAGTTTTTGATGAAAATGGGAAAACAATGACATCAATGCCCTTTTTTGAAGGTTTTCTTCACTTTATCCTTTTCATGAACCTGTAAATAGTAAGCTTGTGACCATTTTGGCACTTTCACCTCAGATTCTTCAACCCTACATTTCTTATGCCTTTGATTACTTGGTGGATAAACTAAAAAGAAGAATTTTTCCCTTCCGCTAACTATCACTTTGTCATGTTTTTTACTGTGAATCAGTGGAGACTTTTTGGTGTAAAAACCCTATCAGTTGGCATCAACAACTTCTTTAATTTTCATATGTGCCACCTTTGTGAGATATACTTAAGCTTGTTTGACCTTATCAATTTTCCTGTAGGTAACCATTTTGACAGTCCTGCAAAAGTGTCATTCATGGTTAGCTATCTTTTGCAGAATATACTTTGATAAGGAAACCATTGTTGGAGGCTCTACTGCTTTGATTTTGACCAGTGATATATTTGTTCTTGAGACCACTTTGACAATGATATATCTCTGGTGTGAGAGGTGATAAATTTAAACCATCTTTGTGTCTTCCCCTCAGCCACTTCTGTTTTTTCAAATGCCTATATAGCTTTTTCCTTTGATCACTGTCCTTTTTGGAGTTTGACACCTCTTTTCTTCAATAGTGAACCTATGCTTATCATAATTACCTTCTTGGGCAATTTTACCTCATGCTTTCTTTCCTTTTGATCATTTTTTAGAGGCCTTTGCACTGATACCCTTTGAATGCCATCTGTTGTTATGAAGGAGGCTTTATCATCATCATTTGACCTATTTGGCATTCTTCCCAAACTCCTAGGTTTTAGGGCTGTTAGAAAAAAGAAAATAGTGTTGTCTTCTAAGTTCTCTAAAACCCTTCAAAACTCATTTATCATTCCTAAATAATGTTCAATGTGCACTTGATGGTGTTGAGGTGATCTTCTGTCCTTGTAGCCCTAGTACTGATTCCTTGTTTGGCCAAAGTAGTCACAAACCCTGATTCTCTTCAAACGTAGGCCTTGTTGCCTTCTTTTGTTGTGGATGGTCTTCTTGTGATGATTTCACCCTATTACCTTACCTCTTGCTAGGCTGATGACCATCTTGATATTCTTGCAGGAATGTGAGGAAGGGAAATTGTCCCTTGCAAAATTTGTGCACTAGGCCAAGGAGGGCCCTTTTTGATGAGTTTTGGAAAAAATCACTTGTCCCTTTCTTCTTTGAATGCAGTTTCTTCATACAGGAAAAAAAGATTTTTTAGGATACCAAATCCACCGTATGACTTGTGAAATCCTAAGTGACCTAGTGGAAGATTCCTTGGACATGGATTTTGGATTGAAACTTAGAATTTGGGATCATAAAGTGTAAAATAGAGTTTTATGATAAACTGATCTATTGAAGATCCAAAATCCAATGTACTTGATTTATCTAAAGAGCCCACAGAGACAGTTTTGAGACTATCAATGCTCGGGGTATTTTTGGGAGACACAAAAGAGTTGTTTGATTGATGACCTTAGGTAGCAGTGGGGGGTTTAAGAAAAATAAAAATAGAGGATTTGGGTCAAAGGTGACAAGAGATAGGAAAAATGAGTGGCATGAGCCCCTAATGGGATTTTTGGGACTGGTAAGCAGAGCTTGACATGATGGAATGATGAAATAGTGAAAAATTATCTTTAAGGATGATGAAGGCAGTGAGATTTCTAGAACTCACAATGTTCATGAACTTTGTTTCTATATATCTAGGGAAATCATTTAGTCATCTATGAAGGCAAAAATTACTGATGACTAACAATGGCTCCACTTGGGGAGGGCAGCTCCTTTTCAGGAGGTGTCTAGAACTTCAGATTTCTGGCTTTATGGAGACCAGTGCCTCATCCGTTGGGCAGATTTTTACCTATTCTCTCTTGCTAATGCTTGCTTGAAGCTATGATCTCAATAATCTAAAAAATATGATTAGCTCAACTTCATCTCTATCTACCCAACCTACTTTCCTAGCATTTTTTTTCTTCTTTGGGTGCATTTGGACTAGCCAACCCTTGACATTTTTTTTTGAAAGCAAAACAAACTATCTACTTCTATCTTATTTCTTCTAGGAGTTCAGATTATGCTAATGAACTCCTCTTATTCCCTACCTAGGCTACTCAACTGTCAAGATTAAGTTATTTGACAAGATTCATTCACTAAGCTATAAACATGAAATTGAAAGCATGGTGAAATCGGGATTAGACAATCTGACTTACCATGGGTTTGTGGCATAAAAACAAGCTGCAAACAAATGTCATTTTTCTACAAAATAAGATTAGAAAAATCAGGGCTAGGATACATTGTTTGTTATTCATCCCTATTTTTCTCTTCGGTTCTTTTTAAAGCATGTGGAACCATTACCTTTCTCCCTAATCTATCTTTTGACAAGTCAAGCTTGAGTAATTTGACCAACTATCTTTCACTAGCTTATCAAAAATAAATTTAAAATGGGTTTCAGCCATGATTAGGCTAGATGACTGAAACGAGACTTCTTTATGCACTGGTAGTGGTGTTTAGGCTTACACACTTTCAATAGTTCTATTTTTTCGGGTATGGGGCTTTACCTCTTTTCAAATCTGCCCTCTTTTCTATTTTTTCATGTTTTTGTGTTTTTCTCTTTATAACTTTTCTTTAAACCATGGTATGTACAATGAGTGAGAAATTCAAAATAAGACTCTAAAGCCATGGTATTTGATTACCCTTTCATCTAGAGGATCACCTACCAACCCTTTATCATTCAACTCTTGTAGATTAGGAACCTAGCTATCCATTTTTTAGGGCATTGTACAAGATTTCTGCCAAAAATTTTAAAACTGGCCAAGTTCTCCTTTATATTTCCTTTTTTATTTTTGTTTCCAAACCTTGTTTCTGTGAAAGAAATTGTTTAGGTGAAGAGGAAATTCTTCATCAACTCCCAAAAAAATGACAATGTCATCAATATATATCATAGTGAAAAATTTGATAACAAGTGCCATGGCCTCTTTGAACGTGTCTTCAGCATCCCTTATTCCAGGAAAAATTTGGTCAAGCTTGTAGTCATTCCAAGGAACTTTTAAAATGTCATTGTGTTGATTGATTTGAAGTGGTATCATCTCATGAAAACCTGAAACACTACCAATCAATGTCACCTTGTTAGAAATTTCTATTCTTGGCATGGGATGATTTATCTTGGGAAAAGGGTATTTGAACTCCATGGAGGATTTTCTTAAGTGTCTAAAGTCCATACATAGTCTGTATCCTTTGGATTTCTTTGTTAGTAATATAAATTACCCAAGGGTTTCATAGTTTTTTTTGGAAAAGGGGCCCTTTTGAACAATGTCTATGTTATCAGGCTTTGAGCTTTTACTTCTATACACAAGAGCATCTTGAAACTTTTTGCATAACCTTATGTATTACAGTTTTGTATGTAATGACAAGGCTTTGAATAACTTAATCACCTTTGGTCTTCTTAGGCTTCCTATATTGTATCCCTCTATAACAGTTTCAACAGACATCCCTTTAGGATTGATGGCAACATCAGTGAGAGTCAACAGTTTTTCTAGAGGGACAAGACTCTCTAATAATGAGGTGTCTAGATAAGGTAAAAACATAAGGCACCTTTGATTTATATCACCCAATATTTTTATTTTGTGAGGGCATATTAGTATTTTGGGATAGGCAAAAGGGAACAGTAGTGTTTTTGAGTTTTTTTTCTCCCTTTGAGGAACCTGATTCATATTCCAAACTGACTCTTGGTTTTGAGATTTCATTTTCAGTTTGTAGGAAGTCAATTTTTGTTTTGTCATCATGTGTTTGTTCAAGGCTTCCATAGTTCTGAATGTTGATTTCTTCATGTAGAGACTGGTTTGGTTGTTGTAGTGTGACTTGATGTGATTCAACTTCACATACCTACTCATTAATGTCTTCCTCATTGCATAAGATGAAATAATCAAGATATGAATGAATAGAATAAAGAGGATTATTGTCTAGTCTGTCTTCACTGCTAACCATATATTTCATATGTGACTCTCTGTATAATATTCTTGTCTGATTGAAAACAGGGATGGTAGCATAGGACATATCTAGTTGAAGGTTACCTTGAAGCTTGGCTCCCCAATATCTGGATAGAAGCATGCCATACTTGGGAGGAATATCGGCTACTACTATGTCCATGACCAGATTCTAAGTAGGCACTTGTGCCAGGCTGACACAAAGATCCTTGATTAAGCCCAAACACTTGACCCTACTCGAATCGAAGGAGTAGAGGTCCTTGTAAGGTTTAGTTATTTCTAGGCCTAACCTCTCCATCACAACTTTGGGCATGAGATTGTGAGAGGCACCGAAATCTAGCATGGCATTATGTAAGATTTTTTCATGTGCGTTTAAGCTGATATAGAAAGGGGGAATGGCTCCTTCCTAATACTTTCCTTCTATTTTGGGTCCAAACAACAACTCAGGTGTGTCATCACCCAAGTGCAAAGTGTCAGCATCATTTCCTATGTTTAGTACCTTCAACATCTGAGACCTATACATTGGTTGAGTAACCAGTTTAGAGAGGGGCATATTTATCTTGATTTTGGTAATCTATCCCTCAAAGTTGAAAGGTACTTGTGTTTTGGATATATTCACATCAGCCTTATCAGCCATGAACCTTTCCACATTTTTAATCTTCTGATCCTAATTTGGAGCTTTAGAAAAAATAGTTTTCAAAGGGTAAATGGTGGAGGTACTAGGACAGCTAAGGTCATTGCTTGGCTGGCTGGTTTTTTCTTTGTTTGTTTCATCTTTCTTAGCGATGGTGTTTACATTCTCTGTTGTTTTCTTAGGGGTGTTTTCAGGTACTTTCCGAACAGCAGTATCTATTTGGTATTTCTTGGCAGAATCTAGGTACTTTTTTCTCCTAAGATCATAGTGCTTATGGATTTCCATGATGGCATTTTCAAACCCCAAGCGGTAGTCTTCATAATCCTCATAGTTTGTGTCAATTTGATCTGAGGAAAATAAACCTCGTTCTTCTTTGGTGAGAAAAACATCTTCTTCATTATCAGAACCTATTAGATTCATGTGGCTTTCTTCAGGTTCTATAATTTCTTCTTCTTCTTCATCTACACAGTTTTGTTGTAAGGGAGGTTTGATTTTTTGATCAGTTTCTCTTGGTTTGATTTGAGGAGTGTCTCTTCTAAAGTTCTGAGCTCTATTTTTTTTTTGGGTATTAGCTTGGTTTTACCTTGGATGGGTCCTTTCATTCAATTTTATTCTTTCTATCATTCTCTCCATAGTTCTCATTAAGCTATCCATTTTGGCATCAAAAGAGGAGGTTGAGGGCATGGTTTCATCCTTATAGGTTACTCTCTTCTCTGATTTCAACCTGGCTCTCTTTTCAATCAAGTTAAATTTTGCACTAGTTGCTACCCTTTGCATTTCTTCTAACATTTGAGAGTCTCTTTCTCTTAATTGGAAAGTCATGTCAGGGTCAAAGCCTTCAGGGAATTTCACTAGTGCTAGGCCTTGTGGAGGTTTCATGTGAGGTGGGAGGGAATTTTACACACTATTAAACCTGGTGCAATAGTCTTGCACACTTTCCCATACATTCCTTTTAAGATTGTTATATTCAGATAGGATTTGGAGGGGGTTTTTCTTGATTTCCCACCTTTTTATGAAATTTTGGTAGAGGGAAGGGAGATCATGTATTGAATTATGAGTTAAACCTTTGAAACATTTTTTGGCCTCTCCTCCTAAACTTTGTGCAAAAATACTCATTTTAATAGTTTCTTCTTCTATCTCCATGTAATCAAAAGCATCATTGATCCTATCTACATGTTGTTGGGAAGTGATGGATTCAGTCCCTGTGAAATGAGGGATTTTGGACTGATAGTAATTTGGCAAAGGCACTAGAGGCTGAGGTAAAACCAAGGGTGCATACCAAGCTGCCATGATGGGAGCTAATGGAGGATTTACAAGAGGTGGGTTTATGAAAGGAGGTGTATGATGAAGTGGAGTGGTTTGCACAGTGGTACTATAGATGGGTGTGGTGGAAGTACTTGGTCCAACAAACTGATTTTGAATAGACTTGGTATGGAAGAGTTGAAGTGATGGAGAAGCTAAAAGTTAGGTGGTGTGGAAGGAGAGGCTTCTCTAATAGAACTCTGCTACAAATCTAAGGGTTCAAGGTCAGTTTGGTCAATATTAGTTTGAGAACTGTTTTTGAAGAGGTTCCTGGTATGGTGCAATTCAAACTGGGGATCTTGCAAAGTTGTAAGTTGTTCAGGTATAGAGCTTGCTCTATGGATGGTCCTAACAGTGGTTAAGTTTTCAGATCTAGAATTTTGCCACAAAATCGTCTCTAGGTCATCAACTATGTTGGGATGGTATGGGTCCGGATGAGATCTGGTACTGTTCCTACGTGAAGCAAGATTTCAAATTTCAAAATTCAGAGAGGCTGAAAGTTTTAGTACTGTTTTTGAAAGGATGACCCCTCTTAATGCTTGGTAAGCTCTTACAGTATATAAGTGGGTTCATAAGCTTCTAGTTCTCTTACATTTTAACTTGCTTAGGTTAGGAATTTGATAGATAACTAGCTCACTAGTTCTTGAATTTCCATATTTTAGAGTAGTAATTTTCTGTTATTTTTTAGCACATGTGAACAGGGGTATTTTGGAGTGATTCACTTGAAATGGAAACCTAAGACATCCTACTTACTAAAAAAATTTGTCTCATGCCAATTTCATTTGATTTACTTGGTCATTCGGTGAGTTATCTCCAAAATAAAGTTTCTTGTAGAAAAAAGAGAGTTGCATGTAGCACTCTTGTAGCATGCGTAAACTCAACTAGATTTGCTCCCAAATGTTGGTTTTTGTCTCTTGGGCTTAAATCATGACTCCTAGGATCTAAATACATGATCGAAGAAGAATAAACACCACTTAGGACATTCATTTTCACAAATTAGATTAGGTCTTTTATTTGGATTCATTCTCTTAATATTTCAATTACAAATTGTTGTTTTTTCCTAGGATTAATTTCTTTTCAAAGCAACCCTTCCATTTTTTCAATTGGTTTAGGCTTTGATTTCATGACATTCCCTCCATTACATTAGATCAATAAAAGAAGGACACATTGTATGTTGCACATATAGTGTCAATACCTCTTAATTTTGAACGAACCCTGGGTTGATAATTAAAGTTGGTAGCCTCAGTAGTTGCATCCCTTTTGTTGCAATATTGAGGCTCATCAGGGACCTAAACTCTCACCCCCAAAAATCTTGCGCATTTTTAAACTCCACGTGGTTTGAAAGACCGCGGTCTTTGAGGCTTAGTGGACACATGGCGTCGATGTTTTAATGTTACAGTTAAGGAACAGTTGGGTGGGGCGTGGAGCTAGCCTCTTGCCCATGGTCTTGCCCCCAGGCGCAGTGACAAGGGCTAGGGCTAGACCCCGGCCCCCACCGCCAAACAAAAAACCTTTAAAATTTAAATATATGCCACAACATTATAAGTTAAGAAAAAAACTCATGGTGTGATGGTGAAATTCTATGTTGGTTTCTTGGAGGTCACAGGTTCAACCCTCCATTAGGGGAATTTTGAGGTCTAAAATGGGTCTCCTAAGGAAATAATAAAATAATATCTAAACCAATAAAATAATATTTATGAATTTGCAATTCCCTTTTTTCACCAAAATCTATGTAACCATATTTAAATTCAATTCAAAAGTTGTACCAAAATAAAATTAATAAAAAAATTGTATTGATGTGACTATAAATAAGAATGATATTTTCAAGAAAAAGTCATTATCATTGAACAACTAATGCATTTGTCCTTTGTACTTAAATAACTTAAAATAAAATATAAATATATATTTATAAATTCTTAATTATATTATATGCTATTAATTAAAATTTACATTATTTAAATTGTATAATAACATGTAATTAATATACTATATAAAAATAATATAATATAATAAATGTATAGGGATATGCATTGTTTCTTTCAAGAAATATGAAATGACAATAATATTATTTTATTCAAAAAGTGTCAAATGACATTTATTATGAGTACTTTACTTTGACTTTAAAAGTACTTAGAGCACTACCATATTTAACCATGACTTTTTATCCACCATTGAGAATGTGACAAGTAAGTACCTTTAACACAAGCAATGCCAACTCAACCATTAGGGATGATGTCATCCCCTAAAATGTGATTGGTTCTCATAAAGTGAATTTTGATTGTACATTTTTTTTAGGAGGCCCATTTTAAACCTCAAAATTCCCCTAATGGCCCACTCCGCTCAGACCTTGACCAAAATTTTGGTGGCCCTTGGGCTATTACGTGGCGGCCCCTGGTCATGCCACATGGCAACATGTGATTGGCCACCCAAAAACCAATCAAATTTTGTCATTTCAACCAATGGAAAATTTCCACTTGGCACAATTTCATTCATTGGGGAATATATCTTTGACCAGTCAACCTCCCATATGGGCATTCCCATTCAGTAGTATAGGCTACTGACTAGACTGTCCCTACATTTGTTTTCCAAAAAATTTGCATGTTTGACAAAGTGGACAGAACGATTATTTGGGATCATACGGTGTCATTTTTCCACGAAACGAGTTGCGCTGGATTTAGAATGATAAAATCCATGTGGTTGTTCAGTTTCCATGCCATTCTGACAACTTTAATTTTTTAGCATAATTTTGAGCACCTGATCACTCCTCCCCACTGGAATATTTTGGACCGCAAAAGATCACTTTCAGTTGTTCAACAGATGAGGGTACAGTTCCCTCACCTTTCTTATCTCGATCCATTTGGCCTTGCTTGGATTTGTGCCTTTGAGCCCCACACGAAGGTAGTCTACACTCCCTCGTTTTGGTGTCCTTGTTCTTCTATCAAGAATGGTGTCTTGTTGAAGCTCATCAAGTTATTCTAGAGAAAAATCCTCAATGGAAGGAATCTGAACCTATTCGCCTTGATCTTCAATCAAAGGAATCTCATACGACCTTAATTTCTCAACATTAACAACAGAGTAAATTTTCATGTAGGAAGGAAAATCTAACTTGAAGCCATTGTCACCAATCTTTTCCAAAATTCTGAAAGGACCATAACGGATTGGTTTCAGTTTTTTACTTTCCCCTTTAATCCTATCTTTGCTAATGTGAATCCAAAGTTTGTTACCAACTTGGAACTTGTGATCTACATGATGCTTGTCGTGCCTTGCTTTCTACCTACCTTGGCTCTTTTCAAGCTGATCTTGAATTGTTTGATGTATCAATTGGATTTGTTCTATGAAATTCTTGGCTTTGTCTATGTCGTTATGGCCATCAATAGAAACATCCTTCCCAAAAATGAAATCCAATGGCAATCTAGGCAAGTATCCAACACATGCCTCAAATGGTGATGTTTTTGTAGAGGAGTGTTTTGCATGGTTGTAAGCATGTTGAATGTAGTGCAAGTTTTCATCCCACAACTTAGGCTGCTTGCTGCAGTATCCTCGAAGAAGATGTATGACTGTTCAATTGACCACTTCGGTTTGACCATCTGGTTGTGGATGAAATGAAGTAATATTTTTAAACTTGGTATCCATCAAGCCCCACAAACTTGACCAAAAATTCCCAACAAATCGAGAATCTCAATCAATAACAATGGATGTGGGAAACCCAAAATGAACCCAAACATGCTGATAGAATAGTTGAGCTATTTTTTCAGCTATTTCTTTTTACATGGAATTAATATACACATCTTTTTGAACCTATCCACAACTACATACAAATAATAATGACCTATTTTTGACAATGGAAGACCTCCTACAAAATCCATAGAAACACTCTCCCTTAGACGTGAAAGGTACGGGAAGTAGTGTGTACAATCCTAACTTCCTATTGTTAGGCTTATTAACTGCACACAATGAACAACCATTAATGAAACGTGACATACTTTCAAGCATATGAGGCCAATAACAATACCTCTGAATATGTGACATTGTTTTTCTTACACTGAAATCTCTAGCAATAATAGAAGTGTGTACTTCCCTTTTGATATTCACTCTCTCCCCCTGTGGAATACAAAGCTTGCCCAAATGATACAACAAGTTATTATGTACATGGTAAAACAATTCCTCTACTTGGTTTCCTTGACTCAAGTTTGCATAAAAAGCTTTAAAGTCATTATCAAATACATATTACTTGACATAACTTGCATGCAAAACATAATTATGCTTGAGCAAAGTAGTTGCACTAATAATAGGCCTATAAAGCATACCAGCAACCTTGTTGTATATACCTTTCTTATACCTTATGACCAAGTGGAATTGTTTTAGGAAACCCATCCATCGAAAGTGTCATTATTGTTGTAACTTATTTTTTGATTGCAAGTATTGCAATGGTTTGTGGTCGGTGTGTATGATGGTTTCCTTTCCCATCAAGTAGTGTTTCCACTTTTCACACTTTGAACCAACGCATAAATATCCTTGTCATAAGTAGAATAGCTAATCATTACACCATTGAAATTTTCTGAATGAAATGAAATGGGCTTACCATGTTGCATAAGGACTGCACCCATAGCATAGTCGATTGCATTATTTTGATTCTCAAAGGGTTTTCTAAGTTCAATAGTACAAGTACTACGGTTGAACTGATCTTCTCTTTCAAAGCATAGAATTATTTTTTCTACTTGCCTCACCACTAGATTACCTTTTTCACACTATTCAATGCATGCAATGGAGCTACAATAGAGGATAAGTTAGCAATAAACTTCCTCCAATATTGGGCTACTCCCAAAAACCTTCTTACCTCAGTGACTATCTTGGGCATTGGAAAATTCATAATGACCTCAACCTTAGAGAGGTTTATCTTCAACCCACCTCCTCCAACAATATGCCCCAATTACACCAATGAAGTTTTACCAAACTCACATTTTGAAATCTTCAAAAACAACTTTTTTTTCCTTAAGACATCAAGTACTTTTCTTACATGCATGGCCTGTTCATCAAGTGATTTACTGAAAATCAAGATATCATCTAAGTAGACTATGACAAACTAATCAATAAATGGCCTCAACATATCATTCATCACACGCATGAAGGTAGCATGAGCATTACATAAACCAAAGGAAAAATTATCCATTCAAACAAACCTTTTTTAGTCTTGAATTTTGTCTTCCAAATGTCACCTTCGGAAATTATAATTTGATGGTAGCCACTCCTTAAGTAAAACTTAGTAAAATGCTTTGCATATTTTAATTGATCAAGTAAATCATCAATTCTAGGAAGTGGATAACAATTATTTAACGTAATTCTATTCAATGCATAGAAATATACACACATGTTCCATGTCCCATCCTTCTTTGGCACCAACACAATAGGTGACCCGCATGGAGAAGTACTTTGTTGTATGATCCCTTGGTCCAAAAACTCTTGAATTTTCTTTTTGATTTTAGCACTCACCATCACTGACATCCTATACATGCCAACATTAGGAAAAGGACAATCATGTTGCAATTGTGTTTCATGTTGGATTCCCCTCTTGGGAGGTAATCCCTTTAGTTCCTAAAAAGTCTCATTATTTTGATTAACCACTTCAATCAAATCAGATTTAAACTTTGGATCACAACCATGAAATGCTTCATAATCAAAATCATTATTTGGTTTAATCATAAGAAGCACAAAATTCTTGCTTTAATTCACTATTCTTTTCATTTTCCCTGCATTAACTAAAGAAAGGATTAGTTTCTTACGATGAGCTCTCACAATATACTCCACACCATCCTTGAACAAGTGGTACTTATTTTCATGGCAATAGAAAATTTCTTTTCTATCATAAAGGTAAGGACTAACCAAAAAAAATCCTGAAATATCAAGCGGTACAACATCTAATTCAACTTCGTCAATGAAGTTTATTGTGATTGCAAACTGAATCATGCACTTTCTTGTAACCTGTAAGTTTGTGTTCTTGTATGTCCAAACCAATGCATATGGTTTGGGATGTGGAATGGTTCCAAGATTAATTTTCTTGACTAAGTCTTAAGATATCAAGTTGGCTAAGACCCACTATCAAATAGTGTGTCAATTTTTGTATGTTTTTAAATAAACCTCACATGAAATAATTCAATCCTTGTTTCTTCATTTGGAGTACTAGTGTAACAATTTTATGAACTAGTGCTAGCAATGGATTCTTTTCCTTTCATACCCATGGCTATAATTTTAGTTTCATGTTAAGTCCCTATATTAATAGTGTAGCCCCTTATTATGTTAGTGTAGCCCCCCTTATTGTTATTATTGTACCCCTGTAACCCCATATTGTTATTATTGTGCCCTTAAATTATTATTGTTAGGTCGGCTAGGATTACATTGTGGCCCCACTAGGATTATATTGTGGCCCCATGGACTCCTATATATAGAAGGAGGTTTTGTTCATTTGAATCATCCAAGAATTGTTCATTTATGTAATGTATTGGAGGTTGCCCCCTCGAAGTGGCTTATTTCTAAGGCGTTCATATCTCTTTTCTTCTATTTTTGGAGCTGGTTACTCAACATTTCATCACCTGAATTCGATCCCAAATCTTGTTGAGTGGTTGTAGTTTTTATGTGTTTCCCCTTGTTGTTGAATTTCTTGGGCCTCATCTATGGATGAAGCTTCCAACAATGGTCATCATCGTGACCCTATTTGGAACAATCTTTGCATGTTATTTTCTCTCCTTCCTTTTTAACGAATGCATTTTTCTTTCCTTTTCCTTTGAAACCCTTTCCTTTCTCTCCACCCTCAATGGCTTCTTTTTACCCTCTTCTAGAATATTTTTCCCTCTTGCCTCAAGGTGGGTGGCTTGCACACAAACCTCATCCATACTAGTGGGATTGAACATAAGGATATTATGCCTTAGGTAGCTATGTAAACCCCCTATATACTTCAGCAACGTGTCTTATTGCAAATCGACACCTAACACAAGAGCTCTTATTCTAAATTCTTGGGTGTAATCTTGCACATTTTGACCTTTAAGCTGTCTAAAGTTTTTCCAATTCATAATTCCTTTTTTCATATATGCTATAGGGTGAAATTTTATTTTAATTGTAGCAATAAAATTAGACCAAGAGATTTAGATCTTAGCATGTTTTTTTATCTCATCTTGTTTCTTGGATTCCCACCTGTTATCACTCCGCCAGATCTCTAGAGCTAAAGAATAAATCCCAAGACAGGTAACCACAGACCAATATTTTGGCTTGGTATCTAGCCCTAACAAATTGGAGAAGGATATCTCCACAAAATCACAGCCAAGAGGGTTGGATAAATTAGGTTTTTAGGCTCGGTATAAGTACAGGGGTTTGTTTCAAATTGGGTTTTTTGATGAGGATAATTAGGTCAAAGAGGCTAGGTCAGGGCAAATAAGATTAGGTTTGCATAGATTCAATGGGGAAAGGTAGGTAGAAAACCTAACACTTTAGGGTTTCTTTAGTGGGATGGATCAGACAAGTGAGGATTAGAAAGAGCAAGGCTAAGCATGAATTCTTTCTAAACTGAAGAAGATGGAAAAACTATGAAGGTTTTCCAAAATAGAGGATGAGAGATGTATTCGGTTTATCAACTTAAAAGCCATCAAATCACAGAAATGAAATGGATCATGGAACAAAACATTCATACATAATGAGACCTAAGAAGAACAATGCTAAATTTCCATACCACAGGTATCCCAAAGAAATAGCTGCAACATTTTCATTAAGTTCCTACCAAAAACGATTACACTAGAGTCTCTAATCAATGCGTCAACATCCAACTTGTCAAATGAGTGAAGAGGTGAAAAATATAGACATCAAACAACTTCTCCCAACCTTAGGGGTCGAATCCCTGATTTTTGGAGCTAATCCACAAAAGACTAAACTGAAAACCTAGAGTGTAGGGAGGTCAAACTGACTTATCCCTAACTTTAGTGAAACTGATTCATTCATCCTCAAAATACTTTTACCTAATGTATTTACCCCTAAGTAACTCAAAAGTGTCATAATTAAATTTACGTCCATCACTTACATAATCATAATTTTCCATCATGAAACTCAAAAAAATTAAAAAATTCAAAAATATCAGTCATGGCCAAGTGCGCAGCACCTTTGGTATGTGCGCAACGCCATCTTCAAGCCATGTTTTGAGGGGGTTCATGATGTCCAAATTGAGATTACGATAGCTCATTGGAAAGCCTGTCCTGTTTAGTTTCCATAAATGTAGTTGGTTCCAAAAATTATAATTTTTGACACTCCAAAAAATCAATCTCCCAAGAATGGTCAGGTGTGCAGCGCCTACCTAAAAATGAGGGCAGGAAATGTGATTTTTGAGGTGTTTTTGGCCATTTATCCCTACCAGATTGCCCAATTTTGGTGTGCCAATAGTCAAAATTGCATTTTTTCTACCTTCTAGATCTAATGGTGGCATTTTTTTTTTAATTTTGAGAACTCTATAAGGTGCGCAACTCCTAGGGTGTTGTGCACGGGATCGTCAAACTATGTAAAAATTATAAATTTTATGGAAAACGTGGCCTCCAAGATGGAGAAATATCTCACTAACCATGAGGTTTTTTACAAAAATAAGAGAGATTTTTGTTCTTCGGCATGTTTTGAATAAAAAAATACTCCATTTTTTCAAAATTCTTTTTTTTTTTTGCCACAATATTCTCTAAACAAAGGTGTCTCAAACAGGATTTTGTAGAGGCAGAAAAATAGGTTGTGAAGATGTGAATGGATCTCCCATTATGTAATACCTATGTAAAAAGTGATATAGGTTTTTGTACTTTGATATCTTAGGAAAAAAACCTCCTCCAGTTTCCCACAATTCTTTCCACAATATGTTCTTCAAAAAGGTGACCAAACAGGGCATTTCTGGAAAATGTGCCTTCAAAGAGTTTTTCAAATTTTCCAAAATTTTCTTCGAATTTCCTCAAAATTGCTTCATACTTACTTCATGGAGACCTGATATTGTATGTTATGCTATCATGGATGCATCAATGAACAAATCCAATTTACCCATCTCTTTCTACTTGATTAGGGTTTGTAGTTCTGGACCAATTCACAGAAATCAAAGCAACCCACATGTTTGAAGCAAGTGACTGCCATGGGTGAGGCCATTAATTCTCTGGTGTGGGTAGGATCAAACCTAGGAATGATTCCTCCCTTGTGTGGCCTTATTTATTCTTTTTCTTCCTCCTCCATGAAATCTCTATCTTCCTCCTTCATGATGTTTTTATTCTTGAAAACCTAGGGATGAGGAAATGGGTGTGGAAGATTGGTTAAGAGAGTGGGAATGGGGTAGTAAAAATTGGAAAAGTAGGCAAAGGGTTTAGGGAACTTAGGGAGGTGATAGGGGATAAAAAATTTTAAGGGATTGGGAATTAGAATTTTATTACGGGGTTGATATGGCTACCTAGGAAATTAAGATGCCTGGGACTTAGGGTTTAGGGGAAAATGAACTTGGGGACAGGGATTTAATGATGTAGGGATAGGGATAGGATTTAATGTGATTTTGGAATGGTATTAGGGTATTAGGAACATATTTGGAGGTGTGAGAATGAAACTAGGGTTTGCAAGCTTTGAAAACTCCAATTTTCACACAAAAAACTTAACACCATGAAATTTTCACTTAAGAAATGCAAGGAGGGTATGTTGAGGCCTTAATTACTTTCTAGGAGGTGGAGAAACAATTTTCTGAAGGTTTGGAGTACTTGCACAAAATTTTAGAGTTTGCAAATGAAATTGGACAGGTGTGCAGCGCCTTTGGTGCATGTGCAACGCCTATATGCCAGTTGCACAATTCCCTTGCCAGGTGCATAGAGCCACTTTCAAACCTACTTTTGGATACATAATGGACCTATCAAGCACTAAAAAGGATCAAGTATATCCCCTCAAAAATAAATTCTCCCAAGACTGGAAACAAAAGTGCAGAATAGGGGTGCAAAAATGCAGTGTGTTTTTTCATACAACTATTGGTGGTTATCCTCAACTCAAAATTGAGTTCATGATATATCATTGGAAATATCTCTATGTGTAGTTATCATTTGACCTATCAATCAAGTCATTTGGACACTCCATTAGGTAGAAACATTGATTTTCCCAAGGTTACGCCAAAAGTGTACCAACTCTCTTGTAGCAACTGTATTTTTGACATTTCTCCAATATCATGACACCTATGTAAAAAAAGAAGGAGACTTTTCTTCCTTGACCTATAATGGACAAAAACCTCTTTAAATTTTGTAAAATTCATCACCACTTGGTTAGAAACAAATTTGAATAAAAATTGGCCCTATGTGTGGTAAATGATTTGTCCCTTAGAATAACTTCTTGGAAAATGATGGAGACATGATTTTTATGAGTTAGAATAGCCTTGTACTTGCTAATATGACATCCCTTATGCCTCATCTACTCATATGTATTTGATTCCATAGCAAACCATAGCTCGATGGGAGAGGAAATTAGGGTTTAGTGTTTGTGGAAAATGATGATTTTGAGGGATGGGAATGATGGGAAGTGTTTAGAAACACTGATGCCTTTTGGAACTTTGACTAAGGTATCTGACCTGTTCCAAAAAGACAATTAAGGCTTGAAAATTTTCACAATTCTGCCTCACTGTATAAACAAAGGACTTCTAGGTAAGTTCGTAGCGAGAGTTCATAGTGTTTTCTACTTTGGCCATCTTTGCAAATTGTTTTCCCTCTTTACTGATTGGAGGATGTCTGGTGGGTCTAAACACTTAAACACTTTCCCTCACCTTCCTTTTTTGTGACAAAACTTGACATATATTCCCAAAAAACATATTTAGCGAGTTCATAGTGTTTTCTCGGCTTTAAGCCTGGAATACGCTACGAACTTTCCTAATAGACACCAGGCTTGAAAAATTTCCGGTTTCTTCATCAAAATTTCTCATGGCTATGTAAATGATGAGCTATAATCAGGCAAAAAATATTTTAAAATGTAATTTACCCCCCTTCAAGCAGCAGTGGCTTCACCCTTGGCAGCAGTGGTTTCAGCTTCAACGGGTTCATTTACCACTGTCATATTTAAGCCCTTTTTATTGAGTTATGTGTGTACCATTTCCATATGCACCTCCAACTCCTTCATTTGATGTTTGATCTTCTTCCTCTCTGCCTGCAACGAGATGTTCCTTTTACTTGTGTGCTTCATCACTCTGCGTAAAGGTAGGGTTCTCTTTAGCAGTTTCTTATAATTTGTTAGGGCTTCATCATAATAGGTAATATGCTCATTCACTTTCTCCTTGGACTCCTCTATCATATTCCTTTCTTGCTTAGCCTCTTCCAACTCCAGATTTGTTTCAATGACCTGTTACCTAGCTTCCCTCAACTACTCCCTTAGAAGCTCCACTTCAGATTTTTCAGTGACCTTCTCCTTACCTTTCCTCTGCTTGATAGTTTCTTCTTTTGTTTGGGATAGGTTGATGATTTCTTCTACCATAGTCTGTTTGGCCTTTTCTATCTCTTCAGGCTTCTTATCAACCTTGATACCTTTGGAAATCTACAATATAGTGAGAGGCTTTCTTGGTTTAAAGAAAAAACCTGCATCTTCACTAGAAAAGTCAAGTTTCTTGGAAATGAGGCCTTTCTTCTTCTTATTTCCTCCTTTTACCTCCACAAATTTAATCACGGGGGTTTATTCTATATCTATGGATTGTAAAATATCATCAAGATTACCTTTTCGCACTGTCTAGCTCCTAGTGAATCTTCCATGACTCTTTTTTCTAGGTTTAGGCTTGCTACTTGAAGGTGGGTTGAGTTATCTCTGCCTTCTGCAAATGTTCCATTTCAACCTTGATGGGATCTATAATTGGCTGAATTTCTCCTCCCTTTCCACCTTCTTCTTATGTTATAGGTTCATCATTCTTACTAGAAGGGTTGGTCTTTGATTTAGGTGTTTTCTTAGGAGTCAACACATCCACTTCATAACCACTTAAAAACAAAAATATGGCCCAGTCCCTATTTAATTTTTTTAACTCTTCCATAACCAGCAAATTAATTAACCCATGATGGAAGATAGAGGTTTCACTACTCTCTCGCTACTTTATCTGACATTTTGCCTAAGCTTCTGAATAGGAAAAATGGAAGGTCCAAAAGTTCCTTACCAATGAAATGGAGAAAAAGTCTGAAGTGATATTGATATATCATGTGAAACCTCTCTTCTCATGTGAAATACTTTTGAATCACTAGCAAGAGTTTCGAGTAATTTTCTTTGAGATAGATTCTTGATATCCCCGAGGTCATGTCTACTCCTATGTGCGCAGGCTTCAGGAACTTATCACAATTCTGAAATTTGAATTTGGTGGATTTAAACCACTCTTCCCCTGTACTTGCCATTTCTGTAGATTGGGAAATAGTTTCAAGAGAAACCATGAAATTTAGTACACCCATCTTTGATGCAATGCCAACAAGTTAACTACAAAATCCTTAGAAAATTGGGCATGATACCCTGCAACTTCTGAAAAAACCTCATGCAGCAAAAACTGGTGAAGGTTGTTGCAAAACACGGATCTTCATTGACCAATTTTAAATCCATTGGCTCATACCTAACCACTGAGCCTCCTTTGTTTTTCCTCTTATGCGTGGCCATTCCTTTAAAAACAACGTTTGCCTCCTTTATAATGTGACACCTACAAAAGACAATTATGCATAGAAATCAGCATGCAAATAGAGGTTGGACCTTCCTTAAGACAAAAACAATAGATATACTCATACAAAAGGGAAAAGGTGGTAGAAAGCAGCTCACAAGGATTATTTGAAATGGTAAGTTTGAATTCGAGAGGAAGGAGGTCAAATAAGGAAATAAAAACGAAATGATGGGATGGTAATGATGATCAAAAATCTTTAGCTTCAACGACCTCTTACCTAGCTTCCCTTAACTACTCCCTTAGAAGCTCCACTTCAGATTTTTCAGTGACCTTCTCCACTTCATCCATTACCTTGTCATTGCAGAAAAACATGACTTCGTATCATTTTCTATTATGATTTTGGCATATTCGCTACAGAACTGTCAGGTGAGTCCGTATAAAAAACAACCTATTTTCAACAGAATTCATTGTAGACTCGGGAAAAAGTGGACAAGTGGCTTAAAACTTAATTTGAACCAATGCATTCGTATTTTTTTGCAGATTTTTATTGACATGCCTTTAATGAGATAACATGTTGGGACTCTAAATACTTAGGACTATAACCAAATCATCAAATTTCATCAAATTTCATGAATTAATTCATCAACACACTAAAACCTATACAAAATTACTTTCCTAACAAAACTAAATGTTATTGATGATAACACTTGTATTCCTCTCTTCACATGGGGCATTCAACATCTTTATTATGTCAAAGAAAGCCTTCCTAAATGCCTTCTCATCCTCTGTCATGTTATCATTTCCTCCTTCATGAGACATGCTTACTGAAGCCTCAAGTACAACAGGATGTGAATCTTGTGGTGGAGATTGTGGAAACTATTCTCTCCTTCTCCTTTCTCCAACTTGAGAACTTGCACCCACATGATTTCATTCTCCTCTCTTGAGCTTCAACCTTGTAAGCATTTAAACACTTGCAAAAAAATTAAGTCCTCCTTGCACAAGTAAACCTAGTGCTCTGATACCAACTTCATCTGAATGGGAAAATTAGTGTTTTCGGTGCTAAATTCCAATTTAGAATATATAAAAAGTGCTTGAGGATAATGAGGTAAATTGAAAGTTAATCATGATTTTTTAAGTGTTTTTATGTGAATTTCTTGTGAAAATTAACATAAACAAAACACTGAATAGAAGCATCTAACAAACATGAACATCACCATAAATAGTAACACAATAGCACGTGATGAAGTAATTCACCCAGCCTGGGCTACGTCTCCTTGGTCCAGCTTCCAATGGCTTAGCCCTCTTCTATTATGCTAAAAAGGTGATTACATACATTTTCAATGCTCAAACAGCTCTAAAAACTACTCCAATGGCTCCAGAATGCCCAAAAATTCCTGTTTAGCTTCTTTCTACCTTGAATTTGGTCAAAAATTGAATTATTTATGGCTTCCCCAATTTTTGGCACTAACCTCTGTTGGAAAATTACTAAGAGGGGGGGTGAATCAGTATTTAGAGCTGACTGACAATTTTTAGTTTCCTTTTTTCCTAAAACCATATGTTACATTACTGCATCTTATTATGTCTTTACTTAGATCATTGCATCATTTATTCATTAGATAGGCAGTAAGCATGAACATAAATATTAGAAAAAAAATCATCAAACATAAGCAACGCATATGAACACCAGGATTTAAGGTGGAAACCCAATTCGGGAGAAAACCACCGCTGCTGTTATCTCAGTCTTCAATATTTATTATAAAGAAAACTTCTTACAATTTTATGCTGGTGCAGACTTATACCAGCACGCAAGCACCCACCTGCAGAAGGCTACAACCTTCTCTCGTTTACCAGCCTTTCCTGGAAGGGAGCTGCAACCCCCTGTTCTCGTTTACCAGCTACCACAGGAAGGGAGCTACAACCCCCTCACTAAAGGCTTCGACCCTCAGCACTAATGTGGACCATGTTTCATCCACTTCCACACAACATACCTTGCAGGCCACCAGATTTATTTATTTTCTTCAAAGGTACATCCTTAATTTAGATCTCTCAGCAATATGTTACCTATTCCATACAGATATACTTCAAAGTGAATTATTCATTCACAACCCTTACTCATGCATACGTTCTTCATGATTTCGTCAGTCGATTAAACCAGGAATTAATCATCATCTGATCTAGAGATCTTGATCAATCATCATATTCATCGGTGCACCATAGATTCAGATATATCAGAGTTTATTCATACAGATATCTCTAAAAGAGATTCGTTTATTATCAACCCTTTCGCATGCACACCCTTCTTCATGATTCTCATCACCTTATATAGTTTTCGCCTTTATTAAAACCTTGGGTCAAAACCATTCAATTGCTAATGGTATTCCTGGACGGGATCAAAATAGATAATCCAGCAAGGTTTCCATAACTCACATTGTTCTATTGATCTGGGTAGTCAATTTAATACTTTTGAACTTAACTTTAGGATTAAGGTTAACCCTTCGCATTTTAACGCTTTCAAACAATGTGGTAAACCTTTGACCCCGGGCCCACAAATATAGTCAATAGCCAATCAAATATGCGCATGGTACCATAGGTAAACTTTGCGCAAGTCCAGCGTCTGATCACCGTTCGATAGCAAGCTTCTAGATCAACGGCATATATGCATATCGCTCGACCTCCGATGCCGAACGTTAACGTGCGATGGCCCATCGTACTTTGGTTATTCTTCATGCACCTTCCTCATACGCCCACCGTTCGATGGCTTCCCTCCAGATCAACGGCGCGCAACAATATTGCTGGGCGTCCTAGGTTGAACTATAACGCGCGATGGCGCACAGTGACAAGTGGTTTTCCGTGGGTCCTCCTTGCCACGTGTCGAGTGATTTATGGAATCACTCCCAACTCCTCAAATACCGCTCACTCTGCATAGGTGGTGCGATGAAAACCATAAACCACCTTCACTGTTCACTCGGTCATGGTTCCATTCTTCCACGCAAGGTTCTGTCGCACTTCCTTTTGTTACGTTTTACCTCTTTTCTTCCAGGTTCCGTTCTTGATTCCAAAGGGTTAGTCTGGATTGTCGCTATAATTCTAGTCTATCTTTAGAAAGATTTCCAATAATCAACGAACAAATGTAGTTCTCTTCCGACGGGATTTCCTTATAAACATTAACTTGAAACAATTAAATGTCATTTTTTCTTCAATTTTGTTATAATATATCAACCTTCCATTACATGTTCGGAGTTCTAAACTGTACATTCAAGTTCTTGATTCTGCAAGCAAACATATCATATCTCTGCAACCATTAATTCCTTCAATGATTTTCTTACTTATCACGGATTCCATCAGGGTGAATTACCATTTACAAGAACATTCACTTATTATTTTCTATGCGATGGCCTTTTTTCTCCTACTCTGTCTCTGGACACTTCTTGCTTCAATTATGCATTCTACTTTTATTCATTGTCTCTGCATTGTCTACTGCCTTAGTTCATTATCTGCCTTGCTTCCTCTCTGCTTCTTTGCTCTTTCTGTTGGTCTCTTTGTTGCTTCTGTTATCTCCCTGTTACTATCTCTGCTTCTTGTCTAATGCTGCTCCGTGCTTCTCTCTTTGCCTTGTTGCTGTTCAGATGCTCCTTCTTTGCCACTTCCATTGCCATCAATGACAACATTTCCAACAACCTCACCACAAAATCCACTAAATCCAACACCATCCTACAATTTTTCCACGAAATACTATAACTGGGTGCCAAATTGCAAAATTTTTGGGTGAAATTGTCGGCGCACAAATTTGACCATTAAGGCCTTGTTTCTGAAAAATATGTCCATATGTTCGAGGGTCGGGACCTTAACTCCCGCCCCCAAAACTCCTGCACATTTGTAAAATCCAAGTGGTTTGAAAGACTGTGGTCTTCGTGACTTGGTGGAAACATGGTGCCAATGTTTTACTATTATAGTTAAAGAAAATTTGGGGGGTGCGGGGCTAGCCTCCTTCCCATGGTTCTTCTCCTAGGTGCGATGACCAATGTTGGGGCTAAACCCCGACCTCCACCCCCAAACACAAAACCTTTAAACTTTAAATATATGTCGCAACATTATAGGTTAAGAAACAAACTCGTGGTGCAATGGTGAAATTATATGTTGGTTTCTTGGAGGTTGCAGGTTCGACTCCCGCCCACTCCACTCGGGCCTTGACCAAAATTTCGATGGCCCTTGGACTACCATGTGGCGTCCCCTGGTCATGCCATATGGTAGCATGTGATTGGCCACCCAAAAACCAATCAAATTCTGCCATTTACACCAACGACGAAGTGCCAATTGGCACAACCTCATATGTTAGGGAATATGTCATTGACTAGTCAACCATCCACATGGGAATGCCCTTTCTGCAATATGGACTGCTGACTAGACTATCCCTATATTTTTTTTCCAAAAATTTTGCGTGTTTTACAAAGTGGACAAAACTTGTTTCTGGGAGCATACAATGTCAGTTTTCCACGAAAAGAGTTGTGCCAGATTCAAAATGATGATATCTACGTGGTCGTTTAGGTTCCACACCATTCCGACAACTTTAGTTTTTTAGCATAACTTTGAGCACCTGATCAACCAATGTTTAATAGAGTTCATTCCATCCTTTATACATTATATTTTTTATTTATAAATGTTTTCATTGTTATAGTCATGGTGAGATTATTCTAACCATATCGAAATACAAGATGAAATATAATGTAAATTTGAGGTTTATTCTATTCTAGAAAGAGAATCCACCATCACATTGTCCTTCCCCTTCTTGTAGATTATTTCCATATCAAACCCTTGCATTTTTCTACCCATTTTTTTTTATATTGCGATGAATTATTTGCTCCAAAAGGTATTTTAAGTAAGTATGATCTATCACGACTTGTGTCTCATAATGAGATGTTGTCACCATTTGTATTGCACATAAAATTTCTTCCATTTCTTTTTTACATGTTGATTTCACCAAATATTTTCCATTGAATTATTTACTTTCAAAAGCCAATGATCTACTTTCTTGTCTCAAAACCAGTCCAATTCTTTTTACTAATGTGTCACCTTTTACTATGAACATTAAATACCAAAATGAGTTATTGGAAATACTGGTGTAGAAGAAATGGCATCCTTTAAGAGAGAGAATTTCTCGTCATTCCATATAAATGAATTTATCTTAAAAAGAGATACGAGTGGGCCTACAATACATGTATTATTCTTTTAAAAACTCCAATAATATCCTATATGTACCAATAATCATTTAAGACTCTTGATGTTCTTAGGAATATCCCATTTTGTAATATCTTGGATCTTTTGAGGATCCACTTTAACTCCTTTGTTTGAAATGATAGGACTCAAAAACTCTACTTCAATCTTTGCAAATGCACATATAGATATTTTTACATATAATTGATTGTTCTCGAGAATTTTTAAAATTTAATCCACATGTTTAATATTCTCTTCCCATGATTACCTATAGATAACAATACCATCAAAGAAAAACAACACAAATTTTCTAATATGGGGTCAAAAAAATTTCTTCATCTGCTTTGAAAAATAGGTGCATTAGTCAACCCAAAACACACGACCAAGAACTCATAGTCTCCTTCATGTGTTTTATAATTTGTTTTAAAAAATTCTTATTTTCTTCATATGGTCAAGTGTTATCTTGATTTAAGATCAAGACTTGTAAAATAACCCACTCTATGAATCTCATCTAAGAACTAATCAATATTTGGGATAGGAAACTTATGCTTAATGATGAATTTTTTAGATATCTATAATCATGACACATCCTAATTTTTTTTTTTTATGATTGTCACTATTGGACCTAAAAGTGAACTCCTACTATGTTGAATGATACCTAAATGATCCAAATTTATGAAGGTAATTAAATTAAATACAAACCCAAATCCAAAACACATAAACACAATGAAACTTGACTTCAATTAATAAATGAAAAATGTTGAAACTATTTACATGCAGAATAAAAGAAAACTAGCTCGAACGGTGGTAACTTATATCTAAAAAGAGATGTGATGGGTATGTGCCTTCCTAAACTCTGTTAAAATGAGGCTTTGCGGCCTTTTTTATCATGAATAAAATATGATAAACCCTAAACATTGAAAACTTTAACCCTAGGAGATGAAGCACCAAAGTCTTATGGGCCCTAATGGGATAAATTGGAACTCCAACTCAATGGGGTCGTAACTTTGGCATATTATATCCATTTGGAGTACCCAATATCCCATTGAAAAGGTCTATCCAAGAATTACAACTTTTTACTATTGACTTGTGTCGATTGATTTCCCAAAAAAATGCCATTTAAGGCCTCAAAATGGCTCTGGAAGTTCAAGACCTAAAAATTACCAAAATAGGAAAATAGTGTTGTGATCTAGTGGAATAGGTGGGTTTACACCAATATCCACATGGATCAATCCTCCCCCATTATGAATTAATATTATCCATTTTAATAATTTCCTCCATGAGATGGGGAAACTTCTACTAAACTTGGTCCCTAATGAAATTCTTTCCTTAGTGTAAGAGCTAGCTTGCTTTGATAAGCCGATATAGTTGGATCCTCTATTGGTGGGTGTTCTTAATATATGTGTCCATGATATGATCATTTGTGGCCTATTCAATAAAATTTTCATTGAGATATGTTGGCATCCTTTTCTTTGCAATTTCTTATGCGTCTAATAATGGTGGAAAGTATGGTGGAAGGCGGTCCACATTGAAAATTGTGTGTACACTAAGGAATGGGGGGATACTTAACTCAAAATTGTTGTCACCCATAGACTTAGAAATATTTTAAGGTCCAAGGTAGAGTGGGTGAATCTTCTAATGGAACCTTGCAAGGTGTTCCTTTTGTATATGCAAACCTCGTCTCCCATTTGAAACTTGTGTGGCACCCAAGACTGATCATGGCATTGTTTATACTTAGTGTTGGATTTTTGCAAGATATCATGAACCTTATAGTGGATGTGTTGAATTTGTTCAATAAATTTTTTGTATTTTTTGGCTTTAGATTGAACATGTGCAACGTCTTCCTATATAGTTGCAAGGGGCAGTACCACATTGATGGGACATAATGGTTGAAATCCCAAGCCTACCTAAAATCGGCTATTTCTAGTTGAAATATGGAGAGAAATATTGTATTTATGTTGAACATGATTTCCCTCAGTATTACAAAAATAACATTGGAGGAAATTCAATCCTAATTTATGGTGCATTGTCAAATTAATTTTGTAGCTAAAAGAACACAAAAAAAACAAACCCTAATTGCAGGAAGAAAGTATAACTAGTAGAGAAAATTTCCTAAGGATTCTTTGAACCTATAAACTCCATCTTCAAGGTATAATGATTGTTTTTAAACTCTAAGTGATGATGGTAAAACTTCTAGTGCAATTTTGGAGGCATTTTAAGGAACTTTGTGTGTTGCTGCAAGATGGCACATTTTGCATATGGGAAACTTCTGAGAACAACTTTATGAGGTATAGGTGTGGTTTGAAGAGTGAAAAAGGTGGATGAAGGTTGTGGATAGGAATAAAGGTCCTTATAAACCTTAGGAACATTCAATTAATCATCTCATACAAGGAAAAGAAAAAACAAGGGATTTCTTGTAACTCAGTTAAGAATAATTCTGCCCATTGGTATTTTGTAGAGATGTAACATAGTGGGTGAAAAGTGATGATGTGAGTGACAAAAATGCATGAAAATAGTACTAATTTTATCTATGAAACAATACCATCCATATTCAAGCAAATTTCATGGCTAACTGATATATCAAGATGTATAAACAATTGTCAAACCACTAATTGTAGGAAGTAAAATAATAATTGAAATGGGGACTACTAATACACAAAGGAAACTATTTTTTTTATTACCAAAACAAGTTACATAACCAAATTTTAGTAAGGATCTCACTTATAAACCCTACAAAGGCAATACTTTTCTCAAAAATAAGATTTGGAGAAAATTAAAACTTCACTAAATGCATTGAAATGAAATGTGCAAGAAGGGAGCTTGAGCACATGAGTTGGACCATAACCCAAGGAGACTCGAGTATGTTAGAAGAAAACCATACTGAGGGAAAATAAAATCTTTCCATTAGTCTTCAAAAGTGCTCATACATGAAACATTACAAATGAAATAATAGGCATAAACCTTTCTCTAATGTTTACTATCTTCCCATAGAGTTTTGAATCTCTATTGGGCTGCTAAGGCACCTAATTATATAAAAATTAATTAAGGGACAACCTCCTTGGAGGGAGGAATTCTTCCCTCCAAAATCCCTAAAAATGTGGATTTGGTTCCCTAGTTTTCTTGAAGCCACAAGGAATTACTGAATTTCCTTGATACAGGCAAGTTGTGATTAGCCTGTATCAAGGAACAAGCCCCATAATCCTCTCCTGCTAACCTCCTATGTGATATGCACAATAAATCCTCAATATCCCCCACATTTAATGTTTTAGACACAAAGGATATAACAACTATCTATTAACCTTCCTAAGAACACATTAAAGTTTGAAAATTTGTTAATTTCGGGAAATTAGGTCCAAACTCCATGTTTCACTGCTCATATGAAGATGGTCATATTCTTGTTGGATTCCTCTTTCATATAGGTGAAATATTGATCTAAATATCATCTTTATCGGATAAGAAAAACATTGATTTTGAATTTATTTTCCACATGTGCAATGTTGGCCATATTTATCCCACATGCCTAAGAGATGTGTCACACACCCTCATTGATGGATATAAATTGGAGAGACTTGGAGGTCATTTTCTCATCATCTCATCACACATTCTCTTTTTTTGATCTGATTAGTTTGAAGCCTTTGGAGGTCTTTTTCTTCTCACACACGTGGAGCGAAGTAGTTATTTTATGCGTTGATCTGTTTAGGGCATTCTATTTTCTGCACTGATCTGATTAGGGCTTTTCTGCTGCAACGTTGACCAACGTTGACTATGGTAAACCCTTGGTCATTTTACCTCAATATTCTGCATAAATTCTGATTTTAGGAGGCAGTACAGTTGGGCACTAAAATCGAGGAATTTCGCATTGTTTGACTGAAGCCCTAGTTTGTTGCATTGAATTTTCTAAAGCTACCTGTGTTGACTTTTTTGTGGTGTCCCTGGTTTGACTTTCATTGACTTGTGATGAGATGTCTTTGAGGGTTTTGGGTGTGACACATGAAAGTGTTGGCTGACCGAGAGAGACTTTCTTGGTTGAGGCATCCTACTGACTGCTGTAACACAACAATATCTCATATCTTTGTTGGACATAAGGAACTATAAATCTGATATATATTTGGCTTGTATTCTATTAATCTATTATTTTTTTCTATCATCATTTTACTTCCAATTTTATGTGATTTCTATCTTGTATTGGGCCTATGAAATATTGAAGTAAAAGTGCATCAAGCATAGAACACCATTGTTATCTAAATTTAACATGGAATCAGAGCTGAGGTGAAGACAAAGTCCAAGATTCCAAGTTGGTATTAGAAGCTATATCTGAAGGAAGAAATCCTATCAAGGACAAATGGCCTCCTCAACCTACAAGGGTTTCAATTTTGATGATAAATTGAATGATAAGTCTGATTATCATGCATGGAAGATGTCCTTGGATTTGGTGCTAGAATATCAAGATCTCATGGACTGTGTACAAGGGAATATTCAAGAGCCTCCATCAAATGAAGTTGTTGCCACGAAGATGAACTATAGAAAAAGGGAAATCAAAGAAAATATGATTATCTGAGATTCTATTCATAAGCACTTGGTTGCTTACATTTCTGAGCTGAAGACATCTAGGGAGATGTATGATACGTTGTTGAGCATGTTCAGGGCTATCAATGCTAATTAAATCCTCTTCTTCAAGAATCAATTGAAGAATATCAAAAAGGGTAACGATGAATCTATTCAATCCTATTTTATGAGGCTCACTGAAATTAGGAATAACCTCCTAGTTTTTCGGGAAGCAATATATGATCAAGAGATGGTTCTTATTGCACTTCGAGGTCTCCCCCGTGATTGGCATGTATTAAATACTATTATTCTAAATAATAACGTGATTCCTGATTTTGATGAAATATTGAAGAGATGCACTCAAGAGGAAAAAGAATGATGGACTATGCCTCTAATGGTAATGGAAGTGACCCTACTTCCTTCGCCACTCATGCAAAGAAGAAAAACCATGGTGGCCCGAGAAATAAAAACCATGGTAGAGCGGGGCCCAAAGGAAGGAAGAGAAGATGTGACACTTGTAACAATACTGGTCACTATGCAAGAGAGTTCCCTAATAGAAGGGACTCTCCCAGGGGTCATGACAAAAACAACTCGGGATGAAATAGCAAGAACAACAGGTTCCAATGAAAAAGGAAGGCTCCCTCTTATCGTAATGGAAATGGGCAACCTTTCAAGAGGTCACGAAATTCTAGGTACAATGAGTCTAATATTCTTGGTAGTAATATAAATGAATTTATTCTTGTATCTTCCCTCTCTGTTGCATCTCCACCCGAAACCCTGGATGTCTGGTTGATTGATATTGGTGCTTCAAGGCACCTCACTGGTTATAAAGAAGCCCTTTCTGATTTGGTTGAGAAGGATACTAATCTGGAAATTATCCTTGGAGATAATGCCACCTGTCTCGTGAAAGGGATAGGGACCATGACCCTCCAAATATCTCAAGGTCAAGTCATCTGATTACAAGATATGTTGTATGTGCCTGATTTGAATAAGAACTGCGTGTCCATTTCGGTAATGGAAGAAAAAGGGTTCAAGGTGGAATTAGTTGATGGAAAGGTACTTATCTGGAAGAAGAGCTTCAAGGAAGCTCTTTCTATTGGTTTTAGAGTTGATACACTCTACTAGGCTGGAGGAATTCCATTGGGGGCTATGACGTGTGATACAACTCTTCAAACAGAGTTATGGCACCAGAGGTTTACACACATTCATTACAAATCCCTTCCCAAAGCAAGGAAGGTGGTGATAGGGATGCCCAAATTTAGATATGATCATGATAGTATATGTCAGGGTTGTGTCGAAGGGAAACATACAAGGGGACCATTCCCCTCAAGTGTCACAAATACAACTGATATCTCGCAGTTGATACATTCTGACTTATCTAGTATGTTGCATGTGACATCCTTGGGAGGATGTTCCCATTACATGACTTTTACAAATGACTTCTCCCACAACACCTGGATATTTTTTTTGAAGAATAAGGACGAAGCATTCAAATGGTTCAGTACCTTCATGGCCTTGGTGAAAAATCAAACCGAGAATAAAATCAAAGTTTTGAGAACCGAAAATGGGACTAAGTACGATTCAAATGAGTTTAATGACTTTTATAGAGAAGTTGGTATTAAGAGAGAGACCACAACTGCATAAACTCCTAAGAAAAATGGTGTTGTTGAAAGAAAGAAGAGCACCATTGTGGAAGCTACCCATACCATGCTATGTGACCAAGGTCTTCCAAAGTTTCTATGGTGAGAAGTTGTGAACATTGTTGTGTATGTTCAAAATAGATGCTTTCATTCCACTCTAGCCTCCAAATCTCAGGAAGAATTCTTTTCTGGTAAGAAACCTGATGTTTCTCATTTTATATTTTTTGGATGTCCTGTTTACTTTCATGTGCCGAAAGAAAAGAGAAGAAATTTGGATGATTTTGGAAAGAAGGGAATGTTTGTGGGCTACAGTGAAACTTCAAAGGCATATAGAATCTATGTGCATGGTCAAATAGAAGTGGAGATATGAAACAATGTCACCTTCGATGAAGATGTTGTCCTCAAGAAAGTAATAAATCTTCCTAGCTCCAAGGAAGACAAAGAATATGAAGAAGTAGGGAAGCTAGAAGAGCAGAAGGATGATATGATGCCCTATGTTGAAGGACCTATGGATCCCATTGATCCACCTCCTTCAAATAAGAGAAGACCCTAATGGTTTAGGGATACTCTCAAAGATGCTGAGAGACATATTGCCCCAAGGGGGACATTCCGTGAAAGCAATAAGTTGAAGAGATACCAAGGGTATCTAGCAGCCATGAGTACAATAGTACAATCTGAGCCTGGAACATTTGAAGAAGTCGTAAAGCATCAAGTTTTGAAGGATTATCTACATGAGGAGTATCAGTCCATTATGAAAAATTATTTCTGGGAAGTAGTCCCGAGACTAGAGGACAAATCTGTTGTCAACTCGAAATGGCTATATAATATCAATCATGGATCTGACAGAAGTGCTGAAAAGTACAAGGAAAGATTTTTTTGCTTGAGGATTCTCTTAAAAATAAGGCATAGACTACAATGATATATTTTCACCTGTGGCCTACTATACCACCATCCGATCTATTATTTCCATTGCTGCTACGCAAGGATGGAGTCCATACCAGATGGATGTGAGGACCACTTTTCTGCATGGATCTATAAAGGAAGAGGTGTATATGGAGAAACCTCTGGGGTTCAAAGTTAGATATAGAGACACCCATGTATGCAGGTTGAATAAATCCCTCTATGGGTTGAAGCAAGCCCATAGGACTTGGTACGAGAGGATAGATAGCTACTTGATGAATTTGGGCGTCACTCGAAGTAATGTTGATCTGAACCTTTATTTTAAGGTTGATAGAGAAAGGCCTCTCATTTTGGTTCTCTATGTGGATGATCCCTTCCTGACAGGTGTTGATCCTCTCATTCATCAGTTTAAGAGGGAGCTAGCTTCTAAGTTTGAGATGAAAGACCTAGGACTGATGCACAACTTCCTAGGCTTGGAGGTCTAGCAGAGGCCAAGCGAGATCTTCCATTTTCAAGGAAAATATGTCGTGAATTTGTTGGAGAGATTTGGTATGGTGGACTGGAAGTCTATGTTGAAACTGATGGAGCTCAACTTTAAGAAGTTGAATGGAAACATTTCTAGGCCCTTTTTAGAAAATCCTATTAAGTATCAACAACTCGTAGGGGCCCTAATGTTCTTAGTGAACTCCTGTCTAGAAGTATGTTTTGCAATGCACACTTTGAGTCAACATATGGTTGATCCTCATCACATTCACTGGATTGGTGCTAAGAATTTGTTGAGATATATTCTGGGCACAATCAACCATGGGTTGAGATACGCTACTGGGAGTTTGAGACTCCATGGATATACTGATGTTGATTGGGTTGGCAGTGTGGTGGATCGCAAGAGCACATCTAGATGTTACTTCACCCTGGGTTCTGCTTCGATATCTTGGATGAGCAGGAAGAAGAAGTCGGTGGCTTTGAGCACCGCTGAGGCTGAATAAATTGCAGCGAGTATGGCCTATTGTGAAGATGTTTGTTTGTGAAATCTCTTCAATGAGTTGTGTGGGCATGTGCTAAATACCACCGTTATCCTTTGTGATAACCAGAGTGGGATTCGTCTTTCTGAGAATCTTTTTTTCCATGATCAATCCAAGAATATTGATATCACTTTATCTATAATATTGTATAGTGAGGTGTCGTAAGGCTCGATCATATACGAATTGATGAGCAAGTCGTGGATATTCTCATGAATCCCCTAGGGAAGGTCAAGTTCCTAACCTTCCGTGAGAAGCTTAGAATCGTAGAAAGACCCTATTCTGAGGGTCCTGCTTGAGTTGGACTATGAGATTTGGGAGCTCCACAGGGCTTGGGGATAGCTTCTTGGATCTATAATCACGTATGAGGCTAGGCTTGTCAAGCCTTTTTGTGCTTCTACCCCACTGTTATGATATTGAGTTGATTTTCCTCTCTCTGATTTGTGCCCTGCATGCATCCTACCCATGGAGTTTCAGAATCATGGGAAGTATCTCTCATTTGGCCAATGAGGTGGGAAATGTGGATAGATACCATAGCAATACTGATGGATGCATCGAATATTATCGTACTCTCTATGTCTAGGATGGCACGTGTCCAATACCTTGATCTGGGATCATGTATGATGAGGTTTTATCCTCTAAACTGACTTTGGGTTAGTAGGAGACTCTTTTTGAGTCTGAGAAAGGTTTTTACCTCTAAGCTGTGTGTGATGTATTTGTGACTCACCTTTCGTTCTGAAATAAAGAGCTAGCAAAGCAAGTTACGGTGGGATGACACACGATGTTTGGTTTGGTACATGATGGATGGCACTTGTGGACAGATCAAGTTCTCCCTAGTTGAGAGGAAGTGTTAATTTTGGGAAACTAGGTACAAACTCCACGTTGCACTACTCATATGATGATGGTCATATTTTTTTTATATTCCTCTTTCAGAGAGGTGCAATATTGATCTAAATATCATCTTGATCGGATGAGCAGAACATTGATTTTGAATTTATTTTCTACATGTGCAAGGTCAGCCAGATTTATCCCACATGCCTAAGAGATGTGTCACACACCCTCATTGATGGATATAAATTGGAGATACTTGGGGGTCATTTCTCATCATGTCATCACACATTATCTCTTCATGATATGACTGGTTCGATGGCCTTTGGAGGCATTTTTCTTCTCACACGTGTGGAGTGAAGCTGTTGTTTTCTACGCTGATCTATTTAGGGCTTTATGTTTTCTGCGCCGATCTGTTTAGGGATTTTCTACTGCAACATTGACCGGCATTGATCATGGTCAACCCTTGGTATATTTACCTCAATATTCTACAGAAATTATGATTTTAGGAGGCTGTAGAGCTCGGCACTAAAATCGAGGAATTCTGAGCTGTTTGGCCAAAGCCCTAGTTTGTTGCGTTGAATTTTCTGTGATGCCCCTGGTTTGACTTGTGTTGACTTGTGATGAGCTATCTTTGAGGGTTGTGGGTGTGAAACATGAAAGTGTTGGATGACCAAGAAATACTTTGTTGGTTGAAGCATCCTGCTAAATGCCATAACGCAACAATATCTCATATCTTTACTAGACATAAGGAATTATAAATATGATCTATATTTGGCTTGTCATATATTGATATATTATTGTGTTCTATCATCATTTTACTTTCAAGTTTATGTGATTTCTATATTTTATTGGGCTTATGAAATATTGAAGTAAAAGTGCATCAAGCATATGACACCATTATTATCTAAATTTAACAAAATTACGTTATCAAATGTAGAAGGAAAGTTTAATTATGCCAAAGGATGGTCAAATTGGCCTTAAATTATACCTATTTGGGAGGCCTATCATACCCCCTACTAAAAAAAATTCTCTTCCTTTGAGAAACCTAGTCATCTAGTTGCACCTCATTTATTGCCTTGATGGTTTTCCTGACATTCCAAGTTGTCTCAGAAGTGGTGGCCCCCTCTGGATGAAATCATATATTCTCATTAATCTCTATCCACTCCTTGTTTTCCTCTACCTAATCCTTATTCTCCTATAGGACCAATAATAGAGGAGGATTTAATTTAATTCCAATCTAGTGACATCCAAGCCTCTGGAGGATCCCTTTATATAGAGGTGATATAGAAAATGGTTTTCACAACCTATTTAGTGAATGTAATTCTCTTATTCTCAAATTGTGGCAAGGTATTCCACCTCCTTTTTCATGCTTATATGATTTCATCTCCCAATAATCTGAAACTGTCTTCAAAATTAATAATTTCATATGCTTTTTTTTCCGTATAGATAGTTATCAGTTATGGATATTTTTCTCTGATTATTTGGTTAGCAATGATGAGATGAGGGGATGATAGCTATTTCGTGATCAAAAGTGGTTATTCTACCTCCTTGGCCAGGATTCTCTTGATTTCTTCTGCCTTGGTTTCCTCATGGGTCAACCATGAAGCTAAATCCATTAGTTTTTCATCATCTAGTTGAGAATTAGGGTCCCAAATTTTCATATCAGTAAATACTAGATTATGCATAAAAAATTTGGAAATCCTGACCCTATCCTAAATGCTACATCTAAGGAAAAAATCAATTAATTTCCTAATAGCTTACAAAGGAAGGGAACCTTGTTGGTACAATGCCCTAATATGAAACTAGAACCATTGGTATTTTAGGAATAGGGAATACGATTTTGATGGGTTACTACATTGTATGGCTTCCATGGATAGACTAGACATTGTGGCCATTTGTTCTTCTTTATCCTCTAGCAGATTTTGACTTTCCTACAATTGGCATTTTGAATCCTTATTATCCTTTTGTAGATGGTCCCTTATGTTTTCCTCCCTAAACCTGAGGTCAACCATCTCCTCCCCCGTTTTCTTCATATTTTCCTCCATAATACCAATTTCTTCTCTCCTTCTCCAATTCAAAGAATAGTTGAACTAAAAATTGGGTAGGAAGCACATTCCCTAAATCAATATAAGAATAGTAAGATTTGAGATCTCGTTGAGGGTCTAGATCATGTAGTTTTGGATCATGTTCTTGTATATAGGTTTATGTTCCTGTAGCTTCACAGTATCTTCCTATAGCTTCATATTTTCCAGCTATTGCTTCAAATTTTCTTCCTATAGCTTGGTGGGTTGTTCTGGGAGAATTGCTTCCTTAGTGCTTGGCCCTTATTGTTGAAATCGTGGCTCTTTTCCCTTGAATTATTTGGATGTTTTTTTAACTTATTTTTTATTTTCCTTCTTGGATTCTTCCTCCTAATGGATAATTTATTATTTTATAGTGATTAGATTTAGAGAAGGTGGTTAAGGTTACCCTTGTCTTATTTTGTTACTCTTTCTCCTTTTGAAGTATGGGGGGTTTCCCTGAGCTTCCTCCCATTGGATTTAATTAGGGTTATTAAATATGATAGGGTAGCATTGATTTCCTCTTCCAAATTCTGCTTTGAAGTTCTCTCTTTCTCCCCCATTTTTATTTTCTTTGGTGGCCTCAAGGACGTCTCAATAACCTCTTGGGGCTTTTTAGATTTTGGTTCTATCAAATTAAGCTTAGTTATCTCTCCCTTATCCACTTCTGCATCAGTTTCTACTTCACCTTGATTTTCTATCTCCTCCTTTGATTTCCTCTTTAATTTTTCCTCTTAAATCCCATCTTCCCCTTTTATTTCTACTTCAATCTTCTCCTTTGTTTATGCTCCCAGTTCCAATTGAGGTTTGACTTCAGTTTCTAAAAAGGGTTCTCTATCCATGTCGATAAAATCAATACATGAAACAAGGTTTTATATATCTTTCAACCATCTAGAACTATCAAAATTATTATCCAATAGTGAGACAAGTAATGGTGTTTTCCTCCTTTCACCCTTAGGCTCATTTCTTTGATAGACTGAAGGAGGAAGTGAGGGATGCTTAGCCTCTCTTGAAAAAGAGAGTCTACTCGGAATTTGAGCTAATAGAGAAATCTAAATTGGTATGCATGCACAGTTTTGAGCCTCCCTTCACATGATATGTACTTGAGAACATGGAGGAAGCCTCTGCCTCCTTAATCCATTTTTATCTTCTATGGATGCTCATCCCGAAGGAATAAATTCTTCTTCACTATAGTGGCCTCAAGTATTTATTCTTTTTTCTATTCTACTCCCATGGGCACTATGGTGATCATACTAATAATTTATTCATTTAGGTAAATTATGAGGCATATAAGTATAATGATATCATCATACCCCTCTGTCTTCTTTCATTTTAAGGAAAATTCTTGGGAAAATTTGTCATCAAAGCCTCTTAACCTCTTAAAAAACCCTAACAATTGATAATTTTAAAAAAAGTTCCTGACATCAGGGTGTTGATGGATATTATAGGGGTTTGTAGGATCCATTCTATTCAATCCCCCTCCCATGGCTTCAATAAAAATTTATTAGAGTGGAACAAGGAGTTTCCCTTTGCTACTACAAGATCCTAAGGTTTTTTATGCAACGGAAGTTATTAAAGCATAGGAAAATTGGATAGTTTTTTTCTACAAGGCTTAAGGGAAGGAAAAATTAAAATGCACTTATTCCTTATTTAATACACCTTATTCTTTCAAACTGCCATATTTATGAAGAAAATATTTAGTTAGTTCATTGTTTTCCTTACTAAAATTTAAAATTATGACAATCACTGAGTGATTTTTCTAACAATTGAAATAGTTCCTTAATTTTCAATATGAAATGTTGGTGAGGGAAATTTGTACTTACACCCTTCCCTATTATTTTCCTTTATTATTTTGGGTTTGATGGAAGTTCTAGTAAAAATTACCTTCCTGTAACATTGTGATCTTCCTATAGCACTTTGTGATCTTCCTGTAGCACTAGTATATAGAACCCTATAGCTTCCTATAGTAGCTTGCGTAGGACATATTTTGGTTGTGTCGACCTCTTGTAGTACTGGTGGGCCTCCTTGGTTCTTAAAATAATCCTTTCATGCAAGACTAGATTTTAGGGGGGCAACTTAAGTGGCTAAACATTGAGTTGATGGGCTTAGTGCACTATGTGAATTGGCCCCCACCTACAACGTCGAACTCCACGTTCCATAATGAGAAGGCACATTGGCCCATCTCCTGGAGTTATCTTACCCTTTTTCTCTTTTTCCTTTCGCACACATGTGTGACATTTAAGAGGACTGAAGTTGACTTCCAAATATGGTCGAGACTAATCTAACTAAGTTTAGCATAAAAATCGTTTTCCTTCATACACTTCCAACATTTTTCCAAGCTAAAATAAGTCCATAGGGGAGGTTTTGCAGATTGCATACCTCGGGCTTACCCTTAATGTATTTTTGTAGGTGATATTAAATTTTTTGATATGACTATTGAAACTACCTTTGATGATTTTGAAACTACTTCTGATGATTCAAAGAGGCTTCAATATTTCTCTTTTTCTTTTGGAGGTGTTTAGGAGTTTTTGTTGCAAATGTTATTGTTGTGGGTGACTTGATGTTGTTTATTACCAGTGATTGAGGATCCTATAATAGCCTACAGGAGATCTTGTAGTTTCTCAATCTTGTCTTTTGATTTCCTAGAATATGGTGGTCTTCATAGCTCCTTGGACTGATGGTGCAAATTTTGGCCACTAGGGATTTTGCAGACTTTTACGGGACTATGTATTTTCCTATAATAGACATATAATCTCCTCAGGCTCATGATTTATTCTAGTTATTGCATTCAAAAATTCTTATAATTCAAGAGGAAGCTATTTGTGGTAATGGAGAGGAATTCTCTAAAGGTGATTCGTGAAAAATAGGTGGAATGTTGGATTATTTTGGGTGGTGAGTGAAATGTTTATGATAAAATTGAAGGTTGATGGAATGTGTAGGTGTGAGGGGATTCTAAAGACCTTCTCCCTTGCCCACAAATGGAAAAAATTCATATTTTCACCCTTTTTCTGTGCACTGTGGTTTCCTATAGCAATAGAGGATTTTTCTGATAGCAATTCAGCACAAGCATTAAAACGAATAGAAGGGACTTGGAAATTATGGGGGAGGCTTAGAAAAAGTATGGTAATGAGTGATATGTACACAAAGAATCTTGTTGAAGGTTCTGATGGTGGGTGCTCAAAATGCAGGTTGATCTTCTTAACTACTCCTAGAATTATATTGCACCTACATCACTATTAGAATCGATAATAACATAAGAAACTTTTTGCACCTTCATTTTTCTTTTCCTTTTTTTTTTTCCTCATTTTGTCCTTCTTCTTTTTCATTCTAAGCTAGCCCCCACCTACAAAATTGAACTCAAAATTCCATAATTAGAAGTAAAATGTTCCCACATCGTTGAGTTATCTTCACCTTTTTCTCTATTTCCTTTCGCACGCATGGGTAACATTTGAGAGGACTGAAGTTGACTGCCAAATATGGTCGAGACTGGTCTAGACAAATTTGGCCTATAAAACATTTTCCTTCATACACTTCCAACATTTTTCCAAGCTAAAATAATTTCTTAGGGGAGGTTTTGAGGATTGAATACCTAGGCCTTACCCTTGAAGTATTTTTGCAGGTTATATTATACCTACATCACTATTAGAATAGCTAATAACATAGGCAACTTTTTACGCCTTCATTTTTCTTTACCTTTTTGTTTTTCGTTTTCGTTTTTTTCTTCTTATTTTTTCATTCTGGGCCCATAAGTTTCCTCATTGAGGTTCTTAGCCTAAATAATTCTGCCCCAAGTGACTTAAAGGAGTTTTACACCTAGGGATCTATTATTTTTATTTCTATTTTCTCTTCAATCTCATTAGCTTCCACAGGTAGGTTTTCAGCCTATGAGCCTACCTCAAGTGCCTCAAAGGAGGACTTTAGCTAGGGTTTATTATTTATTTTTCATTCTCTTATTTTTATCTTTCTCTTGATGAAGGTTTGAATGGATTGGGAGCTCTTATGATCTCAATCACATTTATTTATTTGCTTATTTACTTGGTAAACTCAACCCTTGAGAGGGGATTTTTATAAAACTTCAATCTATAGTAATTCAATAGAAGCATAATTTTCTCTTCATCAATTGTATTAATCTAAATTGAATCATCATAATGTAATTTCTACACCAGGTAAAGACCCAATGATAAGGTCATAAGTTTTCATTTGAAATATTTGAACCTAGAATCATAAAAGAGGGCCCAATCAACCTCTTGGAAGGTGTTATCCTTGATGTGCTTATCACGCCAAAATTTCCTTTGTAATTGAACTAATTCAGTGTGCATAAGTTCTTGTAACCTAAGTTCATCAATAGCATTTAGCTACTACAATCTCTCTTCCTGAGATGTTGTGATTTCCATGTCAAGTTGTGTTGTCATTCTCAGTGTATTATACTCAAATTCAATGGACAATGGGGATTTCTTACCATATACCAACTCAAAATGGGTGAATAAAATGGTTTTATTCCAAACAGTGTTGTAGTCCCAAGTGGCTTCAACAAGCCTATCTTCCCAATCCTTCTTGTTGGGGCTATCAACCTTAGTCCAAAATCCTTCCAGTGATCTATGGGGAACGTCCACTTTCCCATTTTATTAAGGTTTATATGGGGTGGATCTTCCATGTCTGATATGATGTTGCCTCATTATCACCTCTATTATATTAAATGTAAATTGAGCACCTTGATCTGTCACTAGTTCCCTTGGGAAACCAAATTTGTAAAAAAAAAAGCTCCCTTAAGGACTATGCTACTTTATGTTTTTTAGTTACTTTAACTACCTTTAATTCATCCCACTTAGTCAGATAAGTTTTTCACATAATGATATACTTATTTTATCTATATGGGGGGTTAATAGATCTAATGAATTCCACTTCCCACTTCTTGAATGACTCAAAATTCACTTGAATTTGTAGGGGTATCTCATCCATCTAAGTAGGTTTCCCCATCCTCTGGAATGCATCACATTGTGCAATGTACCTCCTCGCACCTTGATGAAGTGTAGGCTAGTAGTATCCTACATGAAGAATATGTTAGGTTGTCCTCTTAGTGGCAAATATGGATCCCATAGGGTCCATAATGACATCCTAAGAGGGTTTCATAGGATTCATATTCTCTTACCCGTCTCCTTAGGATTTTATTAGGCCTGTTAGGTCCCTATATTACTAGTATAGTCCCTTATTATGTTAGTGTAGACCCCCTTATTTTTATTGTTGTACCCCTGTAACCCCCATATTATTATTATTGTGCCCTTACATTATTATTGTTAGGTCGGCTAGGATTACATTATGGCCCCAAGGACTCCTATATATAGAAAGGAGGTTTTTTCATTTGTATCATCCAAGAATTTTTCATTCATTTAATGTATTGGAGGTTGTCCCCTCGAAGTGGCTTATTTTTAAGGCGTTGATATCTCTTTTCTTCTATTTTTGGAGCTGGTTTCATAACATTTGGTATCATAGCTTTGGATTCTAGGGTTTCGCTGCTACAAATAGGTCATCATGGAATTTTCGCTATAACTTTTTTTCTACGAAGGTTCAGAAGCTAAAAAATTTAGCGCGAAGCCGAAATCCTAAGGAAAATCATCGCAAAATTTCAGAGCTTTTTTCATAATATTTTCAGAGATATGATCTGTATAAGTTAGGGAAGTTTGCAGATTCCTGAATTTAACCTAAATAGGTGATCGCAGAATTTTCGCTATAACTTTTTTTCTGCGAGGATTCAGAAGCTAAAAATTTCACAGAGTGAATCCGAAATCTTGAGAAACCTCCTATAGTAATTTCAAATCTTGGTTCGCAATATTGTGTGAGATATGATCTGTGGAAGATAGGATTTTCTTAGGCTCCTGAACTTCATCTCAAAGAGGGGACCATGGGAAACATGACATAACTCTCTCTTTGACCATCGGATTGGAATTCTGTAAAAAGTGACCATAAGCACACGGACTTTAGTTTTTGTCATATAAATTTCAGATCTGAAGGAGGAAATAGGGACGCGTGGCAATTCATACAAGTTTTCTCTACTGAACCAGTCCATAATTAGGTCATCATGGGAGATTGGGCATAACTTTGTCTTGAAGAATCCAAATCAGGTCAGAAATGTGGCATTCGAAAGAATATTTAGAGGGCTACGTTAGGGAAGAATTTTAAATATTTAAGATCCAAAATCACATAGATAATTCAGTTTCAATATCGAGCTCCTCAAAAGCAAGAAAAAGGTGTGTATTTTTTTCGAATTACATAAGCCTCGTTTAAAAAAAAAAAAAAATTGAATTTATTCCAAGGGAATATTGAAGAATAGATATCAGTATTGGGTTCTAAAATTCCCCCTAAAAAGAATTCAACACCCATTAAGCCTTCAGAAGGCTCTACTATGACTCATGAATACGAAGAAACACAACATGAGATATCAAAATTACAAGAGCAAGTGCACCAAATTTCGCTATCACAAAGAGCAACAAAAAATGAAATTGACGTTCTGAAGAAAGGCGTGTAATATAAGATGGATGGTTTGAAGAAATGCGTGGAAGCTAAGATGAATGGTTTGGAAGCTAAGATGGATGGCATGGAAGTGGGCATGGAAGCTAATATGGATAACATGGAAGCTAAGATCGATGAAAAAATGAAAGACAGCATGGAAAACATGAAGAATGATTTGGCAAAGTTGATACAAGAAATGTTTCCTAATGGTGAAAATATAGTAGAGGAAACTCATGATGAGAACAAAATAAATGTTAATCGTGATTTCATAAACTCTAATTTTGGATGGAAGAACCACCATATTCCAAAGATGGATATGAGGAAGTTTGATGGCAAGGATCCCGTAACATGGATACTACAGATGGAGCAATATTTTGATCTCAATAATGTGCAAAACACACAAAAGATACACATTGCAACTTTACATTTAGAACAAAATACATTTGTATGGTATCGATGGCTTTGCTCCCGTAAAAAAATTGTCACTTGGTCAATTTTTACGGAGGAAATGATAGCACATTATGAGGATACAAAGAGCAACACCTTCTTTAGCCAATTGATCAATCTCAAACAAAAGGGTTTAGTGGGGCAGCACATTGAGGACTTCCAAAAATTGAATATAAGGGTAACTGATATTCCAGAGGAACACAGGATTGATCTCTTCATAGGCACTTTAAAGGATAACATTCAACATGAAGTTCGCATTCTGGAACCTGATTCATTGGAGAAGGCATTCAGGTTGGCAAGAAAAGTTTAATGTAAAATTATGGCAACAAAGAAGCCTACCACTCAACTCTATAAAGAAGGAAGTGTGGCTACGCCAAGATTTCCACAACCTACAAGGTTGACACCACAACAATTGGAAGAAAAAAGAGAAAAAGGGCTTTGCTACAGTTGTGATAGCAAATACACTAAAGGTCATAAGTATGCTGAGAAGAAATTATTTTACATAGATTGTGAAGAGGAAGAAGAAAATGAACAAGAATCTTCAAAAGAAGAAGATATACACCAGGAACCAACCCTAGAAGAGGAAGAAATGAGTCCAACCATATCGTTTAATGCATTGGCAGCAATTACCACTCCTCAAACTCTCAAGATAGAAGGACATATCAAGAAGAAAAAGGTAATAGTGTTGATTGATTCGGGTAGTACCCATAATTTTATTCATTGTAAGGTAGCCAAGGAATTGAATTGTTTCCTATACCCAGCACGAGAATGTCAAGTGATGGTTGCAAATGGAGGAACTATAAATTGCTCTGGAAAATGCCATAATATCAAGCTAACCATGGGGGAATATGTATTGAATATTCTAATGCTTTCCATTCCTATGGGAGGTGCTGATGTTGTACTAGGAGTACAATGGTTACAATCTTTGGGGACGGTAGCTTTTAATTTTCAAGAACTTTTCTTGAAATTTTTTTCAGAAGGAATGGAAGTCGAATTACGGGGTATTGCGGGGAAGCCAGGAAGGATAATAAGCTCTAATGTCATGACAAAGCTTCTAAAGAAAGAACAGCGAGGCGTAATTGCACAATTATGCTCACTAGAAGTTCCAACATCAAAATCATCTATTTATGCATATCTCCAACAAGTCTTGGACAATCATTCCAAGGTGTTTGAAACTCCCAAAGGACTCCCACCTATTCGTGATCATGATCATGCTATTCATTTGATTCCAGGAAGTGTTCCTCCAAACATCAGGCCTTATAGATATCCTTACTTCCAAAAGAGCGAAATTGAACGTTTGATTGCAGAAATGTTAGAGGCGGGTATAATTCAACCTAGTCAAAGTTCTTTCTCTACTCCTGTAGTATTGGTACACAAGAAGGATGGATCATGGCGCATGTTTCCGGGTTATAGGGAGCTCAATAAGCTCAGCATTAAAAATAAATTTCCCATTCCTGTTATTGATGAATTAGTGGATGAATTACATGGAGCAATTTATTTAGCAAGTTGGTTGTGTGAGGTCATTATGAATTTTTGGTCATGCCTTTTGGCCTTACCAATGCACCTTCTACATTTCAAGGGTTGATGAATTCCATTTTCAAACCCTTCCTTAGAAAATTTGTGCTAGTATTTTTTGATGATATACTAATCTACAACGGGTCTTGGAAGGATCATGTTGAACATGTTGACAGGGTGCTCAAACTATTGCAGGAGAAACAATTATATGCAAAAACATCCAAATGTTTCTTTGGAGTACAAGAGGTGGAATATCCGGGTCATATTGTATCTCACGAGGGTGTTAAGGTAGACCCTAACAAAATTAAAGCCATTAAGGAATGGAAAGTCCCCACAACCATAAAGCAGTTGCGAGGATTTCTCGGGTTAACAAGGTATTATCGCAAGTTTGTTAATAATTATGGGAGAATAGTAGCACCTCTAACAACATTATTGAAGAAAGATGCATTTTCATGGACTCCTAAAGCAACTAAGGCCTTTGAACATCTTAAAGAGGAAATGTGCCTAGCACTGGTCTTAGCTATGCCAGACTTCGGAAAAACCTTTATTGTGGAATGTGATTCCTCAGGAAATGGAATTGGTGTTGTTTTAATGAAAGAAGGAAGACCCATTGCTTTTGAAAGCCATCCAATCAAAGGAAATTATTTACAGAAAGCTATTTATGAGAAGGAAGCACTAAAGAAATGGCGACCTTAACTAATGGGATGACACTTCAAGGTAAAAACTAATCATGATATTCTTAAACACTTTTTTGAAAAAAGACAATATTTAGAAGAGCAGCAAAAATGGGTCACAAAGATGTAGGGTTATGACTTTGAAATAATCTACAAAAAAGGGAAGCTAAATGTTGTTGCAAATGCACTCTCAAGAAAGAATGAAGAGGTGGAAGCATTGCTTTGTGCAATTTCTATTATCCAACCAGATTGGATAACTGAAGCAAGGAATGAATGGAAGAAGGACGAAGAAGTGTGGACACTCATTCAAAAGTTGCAGCAAGATCCTAGTACATCTAATACATTTAGTTGGAAAAATGATTCCTTATGGTACAAAAATTGATTATATCTTTGTAAAAATTCCCAACTAAAACAAAATATTCTTTTGGAATTGCACACTTCTCCTTTAGGAGGACACGTAGGATTTTTAAAAACTTACCATAGGGTGAAGAAAGAATTTTTTTGGGATGGCCTTAAATCTGATATTCAAAAGTTTGTGGCGGAATGTTTGGTTTGCCAACAAAATAAAGTTGAGACAATCAAGACCCCGGGTCTTCTACAACCTTTATCCATTCCAATTCAATGTTGGGAGGAGATTTCAATGGATTTTATCGCAGGTTTACCAAAGTCCAAAGGAAAGAGTGTCATCATGGTGGTAGTTGATAGACTTAACAAGTATGCACACTTTTGTGCATTATCTCATCCATTTAAAGCAAGTACAGTTGCTACTACATTTATAGACACAATTCAAAAGCTACATGGAAGGCCAAAGGTTATTGTCAGCGACAGAGATCCCATTTTTACTGAAACTTTTTGGATGGAGTTATTTTCTTGTTTGGGTACTCAATTATCTCATAGCTCATCTTATCATCCACAATCTGATGGTCAAACTGAGATAGTGAATAAATGTTTGGAAGGATATCTTCATTGTTTTGTATCTGATAAACAAACATAATGGGTCAAGTGGTTACCTCTCGCTGAATGGTGATATAACACTTCCTTCCATACTGCAGCAAAAATGACCCCATTTATGGCACTTTATAGATATCATCCACTGTCCATCACATCATCCTTAAGAGAAAATTCTAAGGTTAAAGCAATGGAGGATCACATCGAGCATCAACAAGAAGTTCTCCAACTCCTAAAGGATAACCTAAATTTGGTACAAAATCGAATGAAACAACAAGCAGATCAACGTCGTAGTGAGAGAAGTTTTGATGTAGGAGACTGGGTATTTTTACGGCTACAACCATACAAACAAATTTCCCTCAAGCAAGCTAAGAGGGATAATAAATTATCGCCAAAGTACTATGGTCCTTACAAGGTGTTGTAAAATATTGGTACTATGGCATACAAAATGGAGCTTCCTACTTCTTCGCAAGTGCATCCAGTTTTCCATGTTTCATGCTTAAAGAAGGTTATAGGTGAAAATCTTCCAGTTCAAACAATATTGCCAGAACTTGATGAGGAAGGAAAAATAATATTGGTACCTGAAGTGGTCATGGAAACAAGAAATCGACAGCTACGAAATCGATCAATTTCAGAGTATCTCATTAAGTGAAAGAACTTACCCACTGAATATTCTACATGGGAGGATGAGAATTTTTTACAGAAGCACCCGGAGCTACTCAAGCGTTGAGGAAAACACTTGTTTGAACGAGAGGGGCATGTTAGGTCCTTATATTACTAGTATAGTCCCTTATTATGTTAGTGTAAACCTCCTTATTGTTATTGTTGTACCCCTGTAAACCCCATATTTTTAATGTTGTGCCCTTACATTATTATTGTTAGGTTGGCTAGGATTACATTTTGGCACCACTAGGATTACATTGTGGCCCCATGGACTCCTATATATAGAAAGGAGGTTTTTTCATTTGTATCATCCAATAATTGTTCATTCATGTAATGTATTGGAGGTTTCCCCCTCAAAGTGGCTTATTTCTAAGGCGTTGATATATCTTTTCTTCTATTTTTGGATTTGGTTTCATAACAAGGCCCCAATTTGAAGAGGTTTCCCCAAATCTAGGTATAAGGAGAACTTTTCCTCACATTTTTTCTATTTTCTTTTGAAGACAAGTTAGGGGAAAACCAGACAACAAGAAAAAAAATTCTATACCAACAAACCAAGGAGAAAAAATGATATGGTGAATGGATGCTCATCTAGAAGTTGGTCATCCGCCATGTTTTCATTCTCTACAGACAAGGTCAGTCTAGACAAGAAATATGCATCAAAATTCTCTTTCCTTGGCTTATGAACAATGGTTAGATAAAATTGTTGTAAAAAAAAAACCATTTAATTATTTGAGCATTGACCTCAATTTTATTCATATACTAATTAATTTTTGTATGATTGGTGTGCACAAAATCTTGATACCCAATAATATAATTTCTAAATTTATTTAAAGAATGCACAACAAACAAAAGTTATTTTTCAGTGATTGTGTAATTGAGTTCATATTTGGACAAATTTTTACTAATAAAATAGATTGAATAAGTAAATTTACCTTCCAGTTGTCCCAATGCTACCCCCACTTATTTTTCTGATGGATTTGTGTGAATGTGGAAGGGAAAGGCCCAATTTGGGCCCCTAAGAATTGGTACAGTTGTCAATTTCTCTTTTAGGCCCTTCAAATGCCTTTTGACAAAGTTTTGTCCAACATAAATCGAAGTATTTTGTTAGTAAACCAAAGGTGAAGAAATTTTATTGCAATCTTTAATAAATCTCCTATAGTATCCAACACCTAAAAATATACTAACATATTTTTTTCTCTGTGGGACAAGAACTTTTCTAATAATTGAAATTTTATTAGGATCAACATGAATTCCATCCTTAGAGAGGATGTGGCCTAAAAAAATTCATAAAAAATTGTAATTTTTGATGGCCTGAGAGAACCATTTATATCCATATTTCAAAACCTTTCACATATTCGAGAGAGCATCGTGGAAAGCATATCCATAAGGTGTGAATTCATCCATATAAATCCATACTAAGTCATGTACAAGGTCAGCAAAAATACTCAATACCTCCCTTTGGAATATGGTAGGGGCATTGCACAAGTGGAATGAAAGGACACTATAGGAAAAGGTCCCCCATGGGTAGGTAAAAGTAGTCTTATCCTAGACCTCGAGAAAGAACTTTGACTAACCAATACTACTAGAGCAGAGAAAGAACTTTGACTAGGTTGAATTATACCAACCTCTAACATTTTTGCAATCATACGTTCAATTTCGCTCTTTTGGACATAAGGATATCTATAAGGCATGATGTTTGGAGGAACACTTCCTGGAATCAAATGAATAGCATGATCATGATCACGAATAGGTGGGAGTCCTTTGGGAGTTTCAAACACCTTGGAATTATTTTCCAAGACTTGTTGGAGATCTGCAGAAATAGATGATTTTGATGTTGGAACTTCTAGTGAGCATAATTGTGCAATTACGCCTCGCTGTTCTTTCTTTAGAAGCTTTGTCATGACATTGGAGCTTATTATCCTTCCTGGCTTCCCCGCAATACCCCGTAATTCAACTTCCTTTCCTTCTGAAAAAAATTTCAAGAAAAGTTCTTGAAAATTAAAAGCTACCGTCCCCAAAGATTGTAACCATTGTACTCCTAGTACAACATCGGCACCTCCCATAGGAATGGAAAGCATTGGACTAGTCAATACATATTCCCCCATGGTTAGCTTGATATTATGGCATTTTCCAGAGCAATTTATAGTTCCTCCATTTGCCACCATCACTTGACATTCTGGTGCTGGGTATAGGAAAAAATTTAATTCCTTGGCTACCTTACAATGAATAAAATTATGGGTGCTACCTGAATCAATCAACATTATTACCTTTTTATTCTTGATATGTCCTTCTATCTTGAGAGTTTTAGGAGTGGTAATTCCTGCCAGTGCATTACATGATATGGTCGGATTCATTTCTTCCCTTCTATGGTTGGTTCCTAGTTTATATCCTCTTCTTGTTCATTTTCTTCTTCCTCTTCACAATCTATGTAAAATAATTTATTCTCGGCACACTTATGACCTTTAGTGTATTCGCTATCACAACTATAGCAAAGCCCTTTTACTCTTTTTTCTTCCAATTTTTTTGGTGTCAACCTTGTAGGTTCTAGAAGTCTAGGAGCAGTAACACTTCCATCTTTATAGATGTGAGTGGTAGGCTTCCTTTTCGCCATAATTTTACATTAAATTTTTCTTGCCAACCTGAATGCCTTCTCCAATGAATTAGGTTCCCAAAGTTGTACCTCATGTTGGATGTTATCCTTTGAAGCCCCTATGAAGACATCAATCATGTGTTCCTCTGGAATATCATGTACTCTTATATTCAATTTTTGGAAGTCCTCAATGTGGTCCACCACTGAACCTTTTTGTTTGAGATTTATCAATTTGATAAAGAAGGTGTTGCTCTTTGTATTCTCATAATGTGCTATCATTTCCTCCATAAAATTTGACTAGGTGAAAATTTTTGTATGGGAGCAAAGTCATCGATACCATACAAATATATTTTGTTCTAAATATAAAATTGCAATTCGTACCTTTTGTGTGTTTTTCACATTATTGAGATAAAAATATTGCTCCATCTGTAGTATCCATGTTACGAGATCCTTGCCATCAAACTTCCTCATATCGATATTTGGAATATGGTGGGTCTTCCATCCAACATTTGATTTTATGAAATCATGATTAACATTTATTTTTTTCTCATCATGAGTTTCCTCTACTATCTTTTAGCCATTAGGAATAATTTCTTGTATCAAATTTTCCAAGCCTTCCACGTCTACTTTTATATCATTATTCATGTCTTCCATGTCTTCCATGCCATTCTTCAAACCATCCACCTTAGCTTCCATGCAGCTTCCATGCCATCCATCTTAGCTTCCATAACGCCTTTCTTCAAAACTTCCACTTCATTTTTTGTTGCTCTTTGCGAAAGCGAAATTTGGTGCACTTTCTCTTGTAATTTTGATAGATCATGTTGCAATTCTTCATCTTCATGAGTCATAGTAGAGCCCTCTGAAGGCTTAATGGGTGTTGAATTATTTTTACGGGGCATTTTTTAGAACGTAATACTGATATCAATTCTCCAATATGCCCTTGGAATCAATTCAAATTGATTTTTCAAACAAGACTTATGCAATTCGGAAAAAAAATACACACTTTTTTCTTTCTTTTGAGAAGCTCGATATTGAAATTGGATTATCTCTGTGATTACAGCACTTAAATATTTTAATTTTGGTATCGACATAGCCCTATGAATTTTCTTTTGAATGCCATAGGAATTTCATAGGTCTGACCTGATTTGGATTCTCCAAGACAAAGTTGTGTCCAATCTCCCACAATGACCTAATTGTAAATTTGGTTCAATAGAAGGCTTGATACTTTCCACGATGTCTTGTTTCATCCATTAGCTCACAGAGTGTGTGAAACTACGGTGCATGTGATTTTGACCACTTTTTACCGCACTCCAATCCGATGCTCAAAGAGAGAGTTATGAATCTTTTCCCACGATCACCTCTTTGAGATGAAATTTGGGAGCCTGAAAAAGCACTACCTTCCACACATCATATCTCCGAAAATATTGCGAACCAAGCTCTGAAATTTTTTTACGAGTTTCCTCAAGATTTCAACTTTGCACCCTAAACATTTCATATTCTGACCCTTCGTAGAAAAAAATTTATAGCGCAAATTCCACGATGACCTGTTTAGAGCAGTGAAACCCTAGAATCCAAAGCTCTGATACCAAATGTTGTGTAACCAGCTCCAAAAATAGAAGAAAAGAGATATCAACGCCTTAGAAATAAACCACTTTGAGGGGGAAACCTCCAATACATTACATGAATGAACAATTCTTGGATGATACAAATTACAAAATCTCCTTTTTATATATAGGAGTCCAGGGGGCCACAATGTAATCCTAGCCGACCTAACAATAATAATTTAAGGGCACAATAATAACAATATGGGGGTTACAAGGGTACAATAATAACAATAAGGGGGTTACACTAACAACAATAAGGGACTATACTAGTAATATAGGGACCTAACAAAAGGTATCATTGTACTTAGTCATTGTAAATACATTATTGTAAAAAGTGTACTAGTATCTATCTACTAAGGGTTAAAGAGGTAGTGTTGGTAGGTCTAGGATCATCATTAGGTGGTTGTGTCAAAGTTGGGGTTATGTTCTAGTATATCTTCTTCTTCTACATCATTCTATATCATTATAAAGTGGACCATTTTCCCTGGTACGGGAGTCCATTCTTCTTTTATTCTTCTATAGGGTGGTAGGGTGGTGCTAGGGTGAGTTGTAGCTCATTGGGTGTTGGGGCATCCGTTCAGTTGACTACTGAAGAATCTCGGGCGTTGGAGCATCCATCCAGTGGGAATTGGAGAAGAATGATTTTCTAGATTCTAGGAAGTTGGAGCTTTTGGAGTTGAATATTAAAGAATTATTAGAAAAGCATTAGGTGGTTTTCGTCCCGGAGTGGGTTTCCACCTTAAAAAATGTGTGCATTTGTGGTCCTCTTGTTTGCTGCTATCATTGTACAAACACTGATAATAATTGAAGATTAACTAATGCTCTAATTGAAAGGAGTATTGATTCACCCCCCCCCCCCCTCTCAGTATTTCCAACAATCGGTATCAGAGCTTGGTTCCTTCAATAGCAGTTTAACAGCTGGCAGGAGGTCATGGAGCATACCAAGAATGGTGTACCTCTATTCAATGAAAATAATTATTCACTTTGGAAAGGAAGAATGGAGGTCTATCTCTTGACGCAAGGTTACGAAGTATGGGACGCTGTTAAAATGGATTTACATCAACCGCGGATGAGCAACGTAAGAAGAATTTGGTAAATGATGCAAAAGTAAAGAATATTATTATCAGTGGACTTATTGAATCTGCTTATCATAAGGCGTTGGGTTGTAAAACCGTCAAAAATGTATGGGACAAGCTTGAGAATATATATGCAGGTGACTCAAATGTCAAACAAGCAAAGCTTCAAATATATAGAGCAAAATTTGAGCAACTCAGAATGAAAGAAGATTGCAACATTGTTGCATACTTTCAATACGTTGATGAAATAACCAATAATTTGGAAGGATTGGGAGAGCCAGTTGATGAGAAGACTATTATACGAAAGATTCTTAGAACGTTATCGGGGAGATTCAACCCAAAGGTATCGGTCTTAGAATACAGTGCAAATCTAGACAAACTCAGCGAAGAGGAATTACATGGAGTTCTCATAGCATATGAAATGAGACTTTATGAATAAGATGGTACTTCGCATCTAGAAACTGCATTCGTTGCATCTAAGAAAACTAATAAGGATAAACAACCTTCAATTGAAAAGACATGCACCTACAAGTGTGAAGAAAAGGGAGATGATGAAGAAGGTCTTTCAGATGAAGAATATGCTTACTTCACGAGAAAACTACAAATCAGTAAGGGACAATTCATAGGTAAACTTCCATTGTTATGTTTTAGCTGTAATGAGGTTGGGAATTTTGCAGCAAAATTTCCAAACAAAAGTAATGGCAACTCGAAAAGAAAGAAAGGCTTTAAGAAATTTAACAAGCAAGGATCCAAAAGGAACTTTCTCTCTAAAGAAGATAGCTCATCATCTAATGAAGACAATGATAGTGAAGAAGAAGCCAATGAGAGAGTATTGTTTATGGCCAAGCACAATAAACCCAAGCACAATAAGAAAGAGGTATCAAACAATGAAGAAGAATTATGGACCATAGACGAATTTTATGAGGAAGCAATCAAGCTTATAAAATATCTCAAGGTGGAGAAGATCCGTTCCAAAACTCTTGAAGAACAAGTTCAAGGTCTCAAAATTGAAGTTGAAGAACACAAATGCATTGAAGAGTCACTTCAAAAGAATTTGGAAGAAAGCAACCAAGAAAGGGAAGAATTAGAAGCCGAAGTAGTCTCGCTACGTGAGGAAGTGAAGAAAGGAAAAACTATCCAAAACTATGCCAACAGCTCAAGGGCATTGGAAGAACTCATCAACAATCAACGATCTTACAACGACAAAACTGGCATCGGTTACAAAGAAGAAGAAGCAGGTTCTTCTACAACAAAATACAATGAACCTATGAGATCTGACATGCATGTAGACTTCATTGGACAAGATTCGCAAGAATAGCCTTGGAAGACAATTCCTCGATGAAAATTTTCATCTAGGTACCAACATATTTTTTATGGCTACTGTTATTCATGTGGAAAATTTGGTCATAAAGCTGTAGAATGTTGCACGTACCCTAGGAATGAATACAATTCCAGTAGATCTATCAAATATGAACCTCCCAGGGCTCAGCAAAACATCAATAGATTTGAACATTTAAGAAATAATATTGAATGTTACAAATGTCGAAATTTTGGACACATAGCCAAAGACTGCAGACTTGAAAATCCTCCAGAAGAATCTTCGAAGCCACAGAATGAACGAACATGGAAGAAGAAGAAGAATGATAACTATGCTCTCGCTCTCAAGCCTCAAAAGAACAAATATGTGTGGTATGTTGATAGTAGTTGCTCAACACATATGACTGGAGATAGAAATAAATTTGTATCTTTGAAAGAGAAGAAGGATGGAACCGTGTCCTTTGGAAATGATGGATCTTCAAATTTTATAGGATCAGGTATTGTCACTCTCGGAAGAAAATATTCTCTAGCCAATAATGTTCTATTGGTTGAAAACATGAATCACAATCTGCTCAGTGTTGGACAAATGTGTGATCAAGGACACACAATACTATTCAACTCCACGAAATGTGAAATCAGGAATGGCGTGTATGGAAAAATTGTGGCTACAGCAAGTCGAGCTCCAAATGACATATATGTTCTGGATGAAACAACTAATTCATGTCTAATAGCTAAAGATGATGATACAATAATTGGTAGCAATGATGATCAACTAAGTAAGAAGTTTGCTACAAAGGTGCAAAGTGATTTCAAGATGTCTTTAATTGGTGAGATGACATACTTCTTAGGGCTTCAAATATCTCAGAAAGAGAAAGGAATATTTATATGTCAAGCCAAGTACATCAAGGAAATGCTCAAGAAATTTAAAATGGAAGATTGCAAACCCATCCTTACTCCAACGGTAACAGGTTTCAAATTGAGCATAGACGACTCATCTAAGGATGTGGATCAAAGGTTGTACAGATCTATGATTAGTAGTCTTCTATATGTAACAGCCTCTCAACCAGATGTTATGCAAGCAATTGGAAAAGTAGCAAGATTCCAAGCAGCACCAAAATAATCACATATTAAATATTCGCCAGCATTGGAATATCTTCACCAAAAGCTTGGGATTCTCCCAAGTTCTCATTAGATTTTCCGTTTTTCAGAATATAAAGTGGGAGTGGAAGTGTGTACAGGTCTGCAGGACGGTTGTGTGTCAGTGCGAGTGGAAGTGTGTACAGGTCTGCAGGATGGTTGTGTTTCAAGGGAAGTTACCCTTTTCCATTGATGTCAAAGGGGGAGAGAATTTTTTAGGAAGAGGTGTCATGATCGCAGGGGGAGTACTTGTGTTGCCATCAATGCCAAAGGGGGGGATTGTTGATCAGCGGTTGTCATTGATGTCAACCCAAGCAGCACCAAGGTCTAACCCAATATTGCATGGGAATTTTGACCTACCAAATTAATATATTCTGGGTCAATAATTATTTTTATGGTTTCTACTTGTCGAGATGTTTCCGTTGATATATGGCATGCCATGTAATTCTTCACGGTTTGAGAGATATTCATGTTTGAAGTTTGTACCCCCAGTTAGTGGGCTAAAACCCCATGGGGTTGGGTCATGGGTCATTGAAAACTCATAATTAATATTTTTTTAAGCTCCTAAAATCCCTCCCACGTTCACTTGTTGAAGCCCCTCTCAACTTAAGCATTTATATAAATTGTGATCCTCATTTCCTCCTTATGCAAGGGATTCGGCCATCTGAAACAGGTCATCGTGGAATTCTCACTCTAACTTTTTTTCTACGAAGGTTCAGAAGCTGAAATTTTTATGAGGTGAAGCCGAAATTTTGAGGAAGCTGCATTAAAAATTTCAAAGCAAGGTACGCAATATTTTTTGAGATATAATCTGTGGAAGTTAGGTTTTTTGCAGGCTCCTAAAATTCATCTCAAAGAAGTGACCTTGGTAAAATCATCATAACTCTATCTCTGAGTATCGAATTGGAATTCCATAAAAATTGGCAGATAGTGAACAGTTTTTAATTTTCGCTCTATAAATTTTAGAGCCAAATGAAGAAACAATGACACATGGCAGGTCGTACAGGTGCGCTATGCTGAAACAGTCCATAATTAGGGCATTGTGAGAGATTGGGCATAACTCTCTCTTGAAGAATCCAAATTGGGTCAGACCTGTGGCATTGGAAAGAATACTCATAGGAATACTACAAGACCTAAAATCAGATATTGAGGATCTGAAATAACATAGATACACAAGATTCAATATCGAGCTCCTAGAAGGCAAGAAAAAGCTAGATCATGTGTTGTCAAGGGTTGCAAAGGACCAGACTTTCTATGGTAGCAAAGAAAAGCAAGGTGCAGCAAAGGGTAGCGTGAAAAGAGCAGCAACCAAGGTGCATAACAGCAGCAAGAAGTTCATCATATGAAGTCTTCAAGTGAGCAGCACTGCATACAATCATTGTAAAGGTATCATTGTACTTAGTCATTGTAAATACATTATTGTACAAATTGTACTAGTATCTATCTATCAAGGGTTGAAGAGGCAGCGTTGGGAGGTCTAGGATCATCATTATGTGGTTGTGTCAAATTTGGGGTTATGTTCTAGTATATCTTCTTCTTCTACATCATTCTATATCATTGTAAAGTGGACCATTTTCCCTGGTACGGGAGTCCACTCTTCTTTTATTCTTCTATAGAGTGGTAGGGTGGTGCTAGGGTGAGTTGTAGCTCATTGGGTGTTGGGGCATCCATTCAATTGACTACTGAAGAATCTCGGGCGTTGGAGCATCCATCCAGTGGGAGCTGGAGAAGAATGCTTTTCTATATTCTAGGAAGTTGGAGCTTTTGGAGTTGAATATTAAAGAATTATTAGAAAATCATTAGGTGGATTTCGTCTCGGAGTGGGTTTCCACCTTAATAATTGTGTGCATTTTTGTTCCTCTTGTTTTTTGCTATCATTGTACAAACATTGATAATAATTGAAGATTAACTAATGCTCTAATTGAAAGGAATATTGATTCACCCCCACACCCCCCCCCCCCATCTTAGTATTTCCAACATGGGTGGGTTTTTTAGGGGTATTTGTGGTTGAAGAGGGGGAGGCATTAAGGTAGGAGTTTGGGTTTCCTAAGGCCTCCATCCTTGTGATGGATTACCCCATTGAGGGTGCTGGTGTTGGTATGGATGAAATTGGGAAATGACAGGTTGAGGAGGATAGGGCCAAGGAATATGCATAGGCCAAGGTGAGTTATTAGTTGGATACCAAGACTTAAGAGCTATTGAATGAGGAAGGATAATTCATACCTTTTTAATATGGCTTAGGGCCTTGTGGTCTCCTTTGGTTGAGAAATAAAAGTTTCTCCATGCCACCTTCTACTCCTTGATACACTACTTTATACTTGGAAGAGATGTACACTTTCATTTGAATGATTTTATTCACACGTAGAGCAGATTTCTATAACATTTAATGGACACTCTTTTCTAGGGTGCCTCTTGGTGCATCTAGGGAAAACTATGGCCAGTTACCTCACTTCATACTCTCTTTTTTTCTTAATATACAATGTGTCCATCTCCGGGGAAAATTATGTAATATTTCACTTTTAAAATCCTCCAACATAGCTCATATTTCATTCCTAATGAATGAAGTAGAAGACGAAGAACTTACCAAACCCTGGTTGGATCTACCTCTCTTTATTGCAACTCTAGAGTGGTTTTTAAACAATTTTTAAGTGTCTTCATAATTGAGCTGATAAATATATCCATTGGACAACATATTAAGGGTCTCCATGAACTCTTCTCTAATCCCCCCAGAAAATAACTGGCTTCATTGAATCAGGATCTTTCTTCAAATTATTCTAGTGATTCCTCTGTCCCTTGGGTCATTATGAATATTTTCTCACTTGTAGCATTGTTTTGTAACAATCCTTGTACTTGGTTTTGAATGCTTGCTACATCTGGGCCCATGTATTAATGTTTCCTCGTTCTAAACTCATGAACCAACACAAGGTTGCATCCTTGATGGTAGAAGGAAGCAATTTGAGCTTATAATCATTAGATGTATAATCATATGTCTTGTATACTACAACAAATTCAAACATGAAGGTGACTCGGTCCTTAGAAACCATTCTGTGGAAATGTAGAAGAGTAGTGGGGCTAATATTTTTTATTTTAACTTCCCCATTTTTCTCCCTGATAAGAAAGACTCCAGGCTGCCTATTTCCAACTATATTTTCAGTAGGTGATGGTGGTTCTTATCCTCAAAAATATATGGTTGCTCACCCAAGAATGCATATAGATCCTTTGTAGAAAAATTAGGAGGCCCAAAATTTCCAAAAATTGAAGGATGAATATTTTTAGAATTGTGGGTTTTAGGTAAAATTTTCTTGAGTTATCCCTAGCTCTACAAGGCATGAAAAAAATAATTTTTTGTGTTTTTTTTTATAAACAAAAATGTTGATGCAAAAAAAAATTGTGTTTTCCGAGAAATTTAATGAAAATTAACCAACTTGGAGCATAAATTTATGCATACCTTTACACATATGAAATGACACCAAATGGTGATGGTACTTAGTATTACAACTAGAATGCTAGAGAAAATTAAATCCTACTCTATGGTGCATTGACAAATTAATTTTGTAGCTCAAAGAAGACATAAAAAAATAGCAAACCGTAATTGCAGGAATAAAGGTACAACTTCTAAGGAAAAGTTCCTAAGGTGTATCTGAATCTCCAAACTCCATATTCAAGGTATAAAGGATGTTGTGATATGCTAAGGGATGATGTTCAAGCTTCTAGTTCAATTTTGGAGGTGATATAAGGAAATTTGTGTGTTGCTATAGGATGGCCCTGTTTTGCTGGCCCTGTTTTGCCACAGGAAACTTTTGAGAGAAAATATATGAGGTCTAGATGTGGTTTGAAGAGTGGAAAATGTGGTTGAAGGTTGTGGAAGGTTAAAAAGGTCCTTACCAAATTCAATAGCATTCAATGAATCAACTTATATGAGGAAGAAACAAAATTGGGGGTTTACTATATCTCAGTTAGGAGAAATTTATCCCACTAGTATTTTGCAAATATGTAAAATAGTAGGTGTAAAGGTGATAATGTGAGAGACCAAAATACATGAAAAAAAATACTATTTTTTCCTATTAAACAATACCATCCATCTGCAAGAAAATTGCATGGCTAATTGATAAAATAAAATTTATAAACAACTTTCAAACCACTATTGCAAGAAGTAAAATAGTAATTGAAATGAAGACTACTAATGCATGAAGAAAAATATTTTTTTGTTTATAATAATGAGGTACATAACCAAACTTCAGTAAGTAGATCACTTACAAACCCTGCACTCTATATATACATCTGTTTTGCGGCCATTTGGAGGATATAAAAATGTGGATTTCTCTAATATGTAATGTGCATTAAAGACCATAATAAAGTGCGGATTTTTAGTGCGGAGTAAGCTCGGATCTCAAGGGAATTAGGGTGGATAATAAGACAAGAAAAAAGTGCATACTTCTTTGTGTTTACAGTATGGATTTCAAGAGTATGTGTGACAAAATGTCAATTACAAATTTGTATAAGCTATCTCAGCCAAGGTGAGGATATATCATAGTTGTAATACATATTTTTTTGTGATGCCATAACTAAGAAAATATCCTGGAATATAAAGTTAAGCATAAACGTATTAAAGGAAGAATTTGTTGAAGTTGGGACAGTGATCATAAGAAGAATGGCAGTCTTAAAAGTAGGAGAAAGTGAGGAAGGTAAATCTGAGATTTACCTTCCTAACTACAGCTCAAGGAATTCATCTAAAAGTATATGCAAAGAGAAGATAATGTTGTCCCTATATTTGACTGAGATATAAGAAGTGAAACTTGGAGACTGAGTTCTCTAGTACCAGTGCAGAACATTACAGATTGGTGAAGAAGAGAATAATCAAGTTTGAAGAAGTTGTATCAAGGTCTTGGAAGCATATCTAGGTCAAGGGTATGAGTCTTGGCCATTGTACTTGTCATTTGAATATCTATAATAATAATTCTTTGTGTGTTTTCCTCTCCAAGAGGGAGAGGTTTTTGCCCTGGCTCTAGGAGCCTAATTTTGTGTCTTGTTTATTTTTAGAATTGACTTGATGAAAGACTAAACAAGATAATTAAGAGAAGACATAAGTAACTCAAGTAAGCTCATAAGTAATTATCAAGAAGAGAATTTGTATTAAACATCAGCCCTCTAAATTCTCAACATGGTATCAAAGCTAAGGTGCTAATCTCAAGGGTTGCTTGACAAAAAAGACACTCCAAGAAGCGAAGATCAAATTTTGGGTTGAAAATTAAAATTAGTTTGCAAAGGAAGACTCTCTAGCTACTTCAATAAGGATCAATTCAATCAATAAAGTAATCTTTTCCATCAAATATTCACATTCAAAACTTTGTTAGAAGAAGGACCTTAACTTCTGAATATATCCTTCATCAAAGATTAAAGAACAACTAGATTGAAGATTTATATCTTAGAAGAAAATCTTGACTTCATCTTCAAACATCATCAAGGAAGATGCAAGCCACTCTATTCAAGTAAGTATCTATTACCTTACTTAAATATGTCAAAATGGCTTATTGTAAAGAAAGCAACAAGTTGGTTGGTGATCAAACTTTAGCGCATGGAAGAAGAGGACATATTTGAATCTAATTGAAGATGAAGTTATGACTACATTAATGGATTGACAATTCAACCATCAAAATAATATGCTCCATCTCATGCCAAATACATGAAGGGATGAATCCATCAAGGACTCACTCATTCCCTATGTGTCAAAACTAAAGTCTGCTAAAGAATGAGAAATTGGTGGAGCTATTCTCTGTGAGTACTGCAGGAGAAGAAATCTCTCTGAGACAAGAACTATATAAAATGAAATTGTCAAGGGAAGAAGGAATCACTCCATACTTTATGAGGATTTCTGAAATAAGAGATCAATTGCAAGAAATAGGAGAAGTAATGTTTAACACTGAGATGACTAGAGTAGTGTTGAATGCTCTACCAGAGGAATGGGGAAACTTCTCTTCAAGTTTATATGGGAAGAAAGAAGCCACACCATTCAATGATTTATGGTATCTATGTAAAATAGAGGAAACAATACTGAAATCCAAAGCTGATACAAGACCAAGTGAAGAAATTCAAGCCTTTGCAGTGACATACAAGAAGAAAGGAAGATTCAGAAAATTTGGTCCTCGGAATAAAAGATGAAACATGAACAATGTATGATGCTTTGAATGTAATGAACTTGGGCATTATAAAAGATATTGTCCTAAATCTGACAAGGACAAGAGGAAAAGGGAAGAAGCCCATATCTCATATATGAGGGAAGAACCTGATGCAAAGAAATCTAAGAAAGAAGAAGCAAATGATCTCTACTATGATTGAGATCAGCTTCTCCTTTAAGAGATTTATGTTGGTTGTAAAATAGTATGATAGGAAGCAATGTATATTATAGCATCATGATAAAAGGCTTGTTAGGATATCTTGGTGAATCAGCTCCAGGAAAACCTCTCTGATAACATTACTAATGGAAAGTAGTCATCAATATCAAGGGTCATCATGGAAACATAATTATGGGATGTGATGACATATTGATGGAGCAGGCCAAGGGAATGAAGCTCTTCATTCTAGAGAAATTTCTAAAATATGACTCAAGGGAAAAAGATATGAGGTATGTATATATTTATATGTTGACACTAGATGTTGTGAAGTCATGTCATATGGTTGCAGGTAATAAACTTCCATATTTAGAAGTATGATATATGAAGAAGAATCTCTTGGTGCACTGGCAGATGAAATCAACATAATATGTCCACATGGAATATGAGGTGGTTGTATATGAACGAGAAACTAGAAAATTTATAAGTTCTTGGGAATGAAGAATGTGCAAAAAGGAAGAGATCATGAAATGCAACCATGTTAAGAGGCAGTTATCATCCGGAAGACAAGAATATGTGACTATAAGATCTCCTGGGAGGATATGCAGACTTTGATAGAAGTTTGGTAAATAAGAAGACCCTTGAAAAATCATATCATTAGGAGATGTGTCAATCTGAATAAAGGATTTTGATGCCTACAGGAAGATGTCATGGCAAAAGATCATCACTGAGGTAAATTTTTTTTTTTAATTTCATATGTATATGTTTATCTGGATGAATTTGTGCAGGGCTGCTAGTCATGAGAAAGGATGTAAGATCCTTGGAGATGATTCAAAAGGAAGCAGCATGGCATAAAAGGTGGACCAAATAAGAAAGACAAATGAATCACTTTTTAGTAAATTACATGACTCATGAATGAAAGTGATGGATGATATTTCCCCTATGGAGCTAAATTTGAAGATTCCTCAGCATCGAAATCCATGATATAGAGGGGAGGAGTTCTTCATGAGAAGCTAGGTGTCTCACCATTGGTGCTGTAGGTCCCTGATTGAGAAGGATATTGGTGATCAGTTTCTTACTTGGAAGAAAATGGTTAATTCCTAAGAATGAGCTTAGGTACATTCCTTATATAGGAATGAGTACATTCCCTTATGGAATGGGTCCTCCCTGGCTGAGAGGGAGAGATAGACACATCATTCTGGCCTTCACTTGGGAAGATAGAATAGAGAATTCGGTAATCATCTGGAATTCTATACTCTTTGAGAATGTGTTAGGGAATTCAAGATAAGATTAATCAAGGACCGATATTCTTTGAAGGCTAGATACCCAAGAGAAGAATAGTCCAAGAATTTCATACTTTGGGAACACCCAGGTGGAGTATGTACCTTGGAGAAACAATGACAATGGTGTCTATAAGTCATGTGTCTCGCCAGCATTGTAGCCCATTGTCTCGTTGAGAGATGGGGTTGTTATTCAATACCTTTCACTAGGACAATGCTGGTTGATATGATGCTATAAAGATGTGATTACCAATCTAATTCTTCTTATGAGATTCTTCAGTTTGAAAGTGACCATGCACCTGTCTGAATACCTCCCTAGTTAAGAGGGAGTGTTGAAAAGTGTAACTAGGTTGGTCTTCATGTTGACTATATAATTGTGTATTTATGTAAAGAAGAATACAAATATTATAAAATGTATTTTTTTGTGCTTGCTTCATGGGTTTCATGAGAAATATTTATTATGTATATAGACTTCTTCTTGATGTCTATTAGGTTTGATTCTTCTAGGCATAAAATATAATTAATTATCATATTCATGAATAATCTAGTCTAGCAATATATGATCCAAGACCTTGTGGAAGAAGGGCACCTAACAGTCCTCAAACAACGTTGAAGAAAAGCTCTTAACAACCCTCAAGACAGCCCTTATTCAATGCTGGAAATAATGTGTTAAATTCAGATTACAATCTTTGTTGAAGTCGACCTAAAAGTTTGTTGAAGGGTCGGCCTAAAAGCCAGACTGGGCACTCCATATTTACATTTGTTTTGCGGCCATTTGGAGGACAGAAAACTGCGGATTTCTCTAATTTGTAATGCAGATTAAATACCAGAAGAAAGTGCAAATTTTCAGTGTGGAGTAAGCTTGGATCTCAAGGGAATTAGTGTGGATAATAAGACAAGAAAATAGTGTTTAGTTCTCTGTATTTACAGTACGGATTTCAGGAGTCCGTTACAGAAGCTCAATTTCAAATTTGTATAAGCTATCTCATCCAAGGTGAGAATATATCAAATTTGTAATACATATTGTTTTGTGATGCCAGAACTAAGAAAAGATCCTGGAATATAAAGTTAAGGGCAAACGTATTAAAGGAATAATTTTCTGAAGTTGGGACAGTGATCATAAGAAGAAATGCACTCTTAAAAGTAGGAGAAAGTGAGGAAGGTAAATCTGAGATTCACCTTCCTAACTACAGCTCAAGGAATTCATCTAAAAGTATATGGAAAGAGAAGATAATGTTGTCCCTATATTTGACTGAGATAGAATAAGTGAAACTTGGAGATTGAGTTCTCTAGTACCACTACAGAATAGTGTATATTGGTGAAGAAGAGAAGAAGAGAATTTGTATCAAACACCAACCCTCTAAATTCTCAACACCCTGCACCACATTATAATCATGAATGTGGGATCTCATGTAATAAACCAACCAAAATCCAACCAAGGCTTCCAGAGGCAAAACCACCTCAACCCTCAACCAATGATTCCACCACATATTCATAAATCACTAACCATCACCAGATCGGTCTCTACCTAAGTTGTCAAGGGCTTCAAGAGTGTTTGTTCCAACCCATCTCTAAGACTAGTAACTCAAAGCACAACTGTCACAGGTCTTCATAGAATTTTTCCAACCAAGGCTCCAATACAAGGAAAATTTTGGGGGATAATATTAGTAGGTGTGCTAATTTTCCATGCTTTTTCCAAAAAAAAGATTCACCAATTTCTATTTTTTTCTAAAATGATTCGCCCAAATTTTATAGTACACCATTATTTTACCTCAAAAATCGTCAAAATATTATATCTACTAATGTAAAATAATTGGAAATCTAAAATTTCCACAAAAATATCACCGAAAAAAATAAAATTTGCATCTTAGGGACTAGTGATATTCGCCAAGGTTTCTAAAATTTAAGATAAACTTCCATCCTTAAAATTTTCCATGCTTCAGGACTAGTAACTCAAACTACCAAGGGCTCTAGATCATTTTTCCAACCAAGGCTTCCAGGACTAGTAACTCAACCCACTTTGTTCCAAGGTTTCCATAGCGTTTTTCCAACCAAAGCTCCAGGAACTAATAACTCAACCCACGGCCATAAGAAACATGAGAACCAATCCAAAAAAAAATGGGAAAACCCACAACACCATGGGTGTATAGGAAATGGCAAGGCTAGGAAAAACCACTATAAATACAGTAAATCCTCCATGTTAATAAAAAATCATAACCAAATAATTGCATGCATATACCATGCATGCAAAAACTAGCAAAGAAATCATACATGAAACTCAGTACCTACAAAGCAAACTCGTTGTAGTTGTTGATCCCGTTGTCCCCTTTTTCTTTCCTGCTTTTCTTTTTCCTTATTTCTCCAAATCAAAAGTATGCCAAATTCCTCCAAGAGTTCTCCAAGAAAACTCTAAGTATGCAAGAGTATGAGAGAGAGAGAATAGAAGATATCTCCACCCAAAAATTATCAAAAGGCATTCACACACTAACAAAAATCCATGAATTGATCCTTAGAATCCTTTTTTTTTTTAGGCCTCTATTTTCTTCATTTTCCTTCATTTTTCCTTCAATTTCCTTCTTATGAAAATATGTGACCTTTCACCTTACTTTTCTCCATTTTTCCATTATTTTCATAAATAAAATGTTTTCTAATGCCTTTGCCAATTTCCTTATCCATAATATCCTGAAAGTGACACCCAATGGGATGCTTTTTCCTGCCATTCAGCTTGGAATATGTGTCCCATGACCTTGGTCTTATATTTTTTTACATGGAAATTCAACAAGGGGTCGTTAGATATTATACAAAATTTAAAAGTGGCACAGGACAGGAAAACAAGTTATGCCAACCAGCATATATTTCACAAGGATTTCCATGTTGGGGAACATGTTTATCTAACAATTAAACCCAAAAGGATTTCTCTAAAACTTGGGTCATGTGCCAATCTAGAACCACGGTTTTGTGGTCCATTTGAAGTGGTTGAGAGAATAGGGTGAGTGGCTTATAGGCTAGCTTTACCACCATCAGTAAAATTTCACGATTTTTTCTATGTTTCTTTGCTTAAGAGATATTTTCAAGATTCTAATCATGTAGTTGATTGGTCTTTGTTACAAGTGGAACCATGTTGAGAAAAATATTGAGAGGGGGGCATGAATTAGTATTTTAAAACTCACTTAACTTTTTCTTTTCTTAATTTAATTTATGTACATGAATTTACTGAATTAAACATGTGTATGTACGTGAGTGTTATGTAGACAGGTAGCATATATTCAATGAACTTATATTCCATTTAATTCCTCATATGTTTAACTTAAACCATAGTGTGCAAAATGTACACGACTTTGCTTCATAAAACCTGCATGTATGTGACTTCTCTTCATCATACCTACGTATGTACATGGCTTTTTTTCACAGAACCGGCGTATACTTCCTCAAACTTTACATACATCATTCCTATGTCACTGACTGGTATTTATTTCTATGTCACATCTGAATTGTCCTATAGATACATCTTTTTTACATACTCATCAAGTAGGTTGCTATCAAAAGACAACTCATCGAGTAGGTTTCCATCAAAGACAACACATTAGTCATAATGCCAAAAATCTCCCCCTTTGGAATTCATGGCAACAACTTTGGTGTTTGGTCACCACAACTTGTAGATACCTATAAAACACATCAATCTAAGCTCCAATATTTTCAATTCAAACACCAAGTTACTCTCCCCCTTTGACATCAAGGGAAAAGGGCTAACCAATGCCGAATTAATTCTTCTCTTTTCGAGTAGAGACATGAGCGCTATAGATATGATTTGTACTATATACTGGCCATGCTTCCCCTGATCACATGATTAACCTTCTAAAAGATTTTCAATTAAGTGCATGACTCGATGACTCAACTGAATATGACCTTTCCTATCACCAATTACTCATATGAACTAATATCCCAACACATTGGGATTTCATATTTGACTCATCATTACATCAAATTCCTCAACATGGGATTACATAATTAACTTGATCATATATGACTAAATACAACAAGAATTACATCATTGGCATTCATATTTCCTTTACATCGGATGACAGATATGGCATTTATAACCAAGACCATAAATATTTATAGCGAGGTATCAAGATAATGGTAGTCATCTGCAACCATCATATACCTAATACGATATGCACCATAAGTATATGTCGGCAACAAAATGATTAGTTTTCAATAATATCAACCTGTGACCAAGTCTACAATATAAACATCATAAGATCTTTCTATAGAGATCAGATATCAACTCATTCTCTTGACCTCATCACAGCCAACTTGCTTTTTCCCTTTATAGGAATAGCCCCAAACCATGTTCATCAAAGAAGCATATGTGGGAACCAAGTATATCATCATGAAATAAGATAGAGTATTGAAGCATCATATCATATATACATCCATCAGCAACATATGTGAGAACCAATCAGTAAGATAAGACAATGTATCCATGTCTCCAAATATCATCCAATAGGTGTAACAGAAGCATATCAATAACCATGTCTTCATGAACCTTGCAGCAACATCATACCCTAATTATACCAAAACTACTTCATTAATAATCAATATGTATCAACCACTCATCTCTGTGATCTCTTATCACCAAGTTATTCGTGATCATTCATGACAACAATCATCAACAACAAGATATTCATTTTCTTTCCTCAAATATGAATCATTAGTCATGCATCAACTCCTCGTGTGCAGATAAAGATAATCTTCTAAAAATATTATTATGGTTCATCCGTAATCTCATCATAAGCAATCCATGAATCATGACATAAACATAACATCATTCAAGCAACTACATGATAATCACAAGTATTAAAGATAATAAAGCATAATTCCAACAATGCATCATTAGCAGCAAGGCTAATGCTCCCCGTGAACCTATGCCAATAGTATACTATCAAGTTTGATCACATCAACTCATACAACAATAAGGTCATCAAATCAACTTCATCAATCAGTAATTTTATCAAAGCATCAATGTCATGTTGTACCAACTCATAGATCATCATAACTCAATACCACTTAAAATTAGCATCAACAGATTGTAACCATCAATATTAGAACAAGAAAGCCAAATACTAGTTGTCTAAGGCATATCAAGGTCTTTTCCTGAGTTTGTCCCACTGTTTCTCTATCAAAGAAAAACATATGTGACTGTCTGTATAGGAAATATCATATATACACAATTGTATTTCATAAAATCCACATACAGAAAGTGAAATATTGAAACTTCACAATTTCAGCTCCCCCCTGAGCCTATACAATTTGTACTTGCCTTCTGTTATCACATCATGTGCACTGTCAGAAATATAAGCAACCAGAATTATAAAAATTACCATAGAAATCATCATCAAGATAACTTATGTATTGATCCCCCTGAGATTATATATTATTGATCCTGGGGACCTGATATTCATCTTCTACTCTTATGAGGTCATGTACCTCACATCACTCCTACAGCCACTATTAGCCATATTCTTTCAAGAATGGTGGACTGTAGTGGGCACTATCTTCTTTCAGTATGAATCTAAATCCTCCTTATATATGTGAGAATTCATATCTTTAAGCACATCTAATCCATCTATGTTTCTATGCCCTCTTTTTATGACCTTTGTGGTTTCTTTATCCATGACCTTGCAATTGGTTGATGTGAACACAATTACATTTCCTTTATCTATCTTTTTTCAAACACTTCATATATTTTTTTTTAGGCCTTGAAATAATAAAGTATCAACAACCTTTTTATTTTTGTTCACTTTGGCTCTTCCTTTTCCCAAAAAAAATGTGGGAGTACTACTTGAAAGGATAACCTTACCATCTTGATTTTTCTTGAGAGACTCCATCTTACTCTTATCACTAGTCATATGATGAGAACATCCGCTATAAATGTACCATTAATTTTTATTTTCAAATTCACAAAGAGAAATACCCATCTTATCTCTTCTTCTTTCTTCTTGTTAAGGGGAATGTTGGCAGATCCATCTTATTTAGTCCTTTTGTCATCAACATTCTTATTTGATTTCTTTCTAGGCTTTTCCTACATTATTTTTCTATATGCCAAAACATGTTACATTCATAACATCTTATGACTAGAAAAGGAAGCAAAGGAATCATAATATTTATGTCTCATGTTCCTTTTATTGAAATCAATAGCTTTGTGACCAAATATGTTGCAAGCAAACATGGGACCTGATGGTCTTTCTATGGTATTGTTATTTGTATGCGACCGAAATAATATGCTTCCGCAATTGGCTGCAACATGCCCATGATTATGACATATAAATCATTCAATATTATTAATCATAGGAGATAATAGATTGACACTTATATAGTTAAGAGCGAATGATTTCCATTGAGGATTCATGATCCTTGGTTGTTGATCAAGTTGGATTTTTGTCTCTTTAAACACTTCAAGTTTTTCATTGTTATCCTTTGGATATTTAGCACTAGCTTGTGAACTAGATTCTCCTTTAACATTTTCATGAAAACTAAGAACAAATTTAATAGAGGGAGACCTTTGACTACTAATAATATTATCCAGAATATTAGTACTATCTTGAAATCTCATATGTTTATCGTTTTCTACTAATTTACCTTTTATAATATTTACCTCAACCTTCATTATTTGGTATTGCTTTTCCTTTTCTTATTCAACCGTTCTTCCTCCTTCCACTTGATTCGTTAAGTTGAGTACCTCTTCTTTCAACCCATTTTCTTTTTCTTCAAATGCTTGAAGTATTTCTTCATTCCTCTTATCTTATTATTCAATATTTGATTTGGGAGAGATGATTTATGCTTCAAGTGCTTCACGGTGACTAATTCTTTCTTTAAGATCATTATTTATGAGTGATGTTACTTCATCCTTGTTGGCTTGAGGGGTCCTGACCCAGGTTTGGATTTAATGTTTTCCAACAAACCCATATACTACTGGCCCTTTCGGCAATGACCTACTTTCGCAGGCCAAGGTCTCACTCGAAGTAGTATGGGTGGGTGCTGGAACCAGGTTTTCGCACCCTGGGAGAAAGCAGGTAATTAAGGCAGTCTTGTTTGAGATCTATCAGGTTCTCGCATAAGAAATATTATTTCCATATAAAAAATGAAGCTTATAACCTCATCGATAGCATGTAAACTTAAAAAAAGCTAATATTATTAAGCAGATCTTAGCAACACCTTCGCATCCATGTGCGCATCAGTAATTATCATCACATAATAACACAATCGTGGCTTATTTCAGATAACACAGAGATACTTCAACAAATTATGCATTCATTAACATCCAAAACTGAATTACAAACACAATTCACAACCCACACACACATCTAGCGGGGTCCACACAAAGAGGTTTGAGGATCTCCGCGCACAAAGCCAACAGAAGTCCTTACCCAATATCACCCAAAACAAATCTCAATAGGTCGTACTTAGCATCAATCTTACTTAGTCTTAGACTCATACTATCCATCTATTTATATCGTCATAGCCTGAACTATATGTGGTCCGCAAACCGTGGTTTGCGAACTCTAGGTCTACCCTTTGACCCGTTACAATACATTGGGGGCTTTGAACCACCCCAAAGCCCCTGCGCTAGACTAATTACTACAAAATATATATCAAAAATGCAACTAGGAGACCCCGTTCCAATAGCCCCCCAACACAATCTTGTGACTCGTCCCGAGTCATAGCAGCCATGGGGTTTACATCTTCATCTAGAGATGCTTGAATGCATCGACCAGAGGGAGAAACACTCCTTCACTCTGCGCGGCAGCATTCTGCACAATGGCCACTAAATTTTTCAAAGTTGGGCCTTCTGTGGTAGCGGTGACACTCTCCAGGGTCTGATTCAGTAGTTTAATCACGGAATCCAAGTCTTGGGATAACTTGAGGGCTTCATCGGCCCATGCCTTGAGATGGTCCCTCAAAACCTTCTTCTTGTGGTGAAGCCCCTCTAGGTCATCCCTGAGTGCATGGTTTTCTCGCAGACGTGCCACACATTGGGTTGGTATCAGAGTGGGCATTGTAGCCTCCATTTTCTCGAATTCTTCTTCCTTCTGGCACAGTTCTTGGATAAACTCGCGCTGAAGAGGGTCGCGTTGCACCGTTGACTACAACTGCATAGCTATCTCAAACAATTTGGCGCCCTAAGAAATTTGTGTTGTAATGGTGCTTGTAGCTTCTATGACCAGCGCAGCTCTCTGGGCGCGTACCTTAGGAGGGGTTTCTGGCTGCAACTTAGCTTGCAACACAGCAATCTGCTTCTCCATCTCAGCCTTAACACTCTAGATCTCGGTTTTAGAAGCTTTCAGGGTTGCGACGAGTCCCTCAATCTTGGCCTGGGGGGTGGTAGAGTTCGGAATGTCTTCGGTCACATCTTCGCAGAGTCTACTGATCAGATGTTTCAACTCGGTCTGTTATCCGGTGGCAAGGATACACGCAGCCTGTGCCTGGGATGCCTCAGTAGTATTTTCTATGATGGTATGCTCGACTGCACTTAGCTTTTGCTACACCCGTCGATCTCTGTGCTAGATTTCCTCAAAGAGGGATGTGTGGAGAGCCTACAGTAGCTCGCCATAAAGCTGGGCCAAGTCCAGATGTATTTCTGCACAGGCTTGGACTTGCGCACATAATCTAGACAGACTCAGATTGATTGTTGCGCCTGGCAGGGGGCAGAGGCGGCTCTCGGTCGTGGATATCAACTCAGTGTTTTTCACTTGAGGCAGCCTCGCTTGAACAATGCATCTACAGGGTATCAACTTTGAGCTGCAAAGCTCAGAGCTTAGACTGTAATGCGGCGACTGCGGCCTTTTGATGCTCTTCTAAGGCAAGCCACCTATCCTCCAAAGCAATGGTGACTGCATCTGAAATTTTCTCCAAATATTCCTCGGTTAAAGTAACCTCAATCTCCCTACCGAGCCTCGTATCCAGTCATTTAGTTCGCCGGCCCTTGAGAGGTTCAGTTGTCCCTTTCGTGCCACATCGGGAGCCAGCACCCTGTGCATCCAGGCCCTTAGTTTTCATGTCCCGCTGCGACTCCTGCTCCATGTCCTGTGCTGCATCTAAGGGAACCTCCATCCTCGTGGAGCCTTCCGGGCCATGACCTTTTGAGTTCTTGGTAGTATCAAGTGGGGTGGTGGTATTCGGAGTTGTGCTTGTACCAGCAGTGTCGGTCATTACAGGCCCATATGATTTGAATCTTAATTTCCATTGCGGGGGCCAAGTGAAGATGAGCCGATCGATTTCCTCATCGGCGACCATGTAAGTCAGCGACATCCAAGCTGGATCCTTACAGCCTCGAATCTACACGTTGTGCATCGTAACCTGAAATGTCACGATGCTCTCATACTTTCCATATACCATCGGCGATAGGCGTGGCCAGGAGTGAATTTCTGCTGCAAGCGCACCATCAAAGAGTACCCAAAATACTTTATTTTCCTTAATATGCTTTGCATCCTTTAAATCCCACAAGTTTGTGTACCATGCCCCTTCACACATGTCTGGTTCGATCTCGGGGAGGACCGATCCTTCAGGGGCTTCCCATGCAACCAATGCAATTAGGAGCAGCAGCCAAGAGTAACACAATGACTTCCCGTGGTCCTGGGCCTCGTGCACCTTTTCCAAAAACTCGGTGCAGAGGAACTGCGACCAGTTAAAGCAGACCCTCTTTTCATTGTGGCCAGCAAGCTGAATCACATAGGTGGGGATAGTCGTGGCCTAGCACCTGCGCATCATTTTACAACCCAGCAGCAGGGTACCCATGCGCACTCCAGTGTCAGCAATGGTTCCGATCAGGAACCCTCTTTTCTTTCACTTGACATGGTATTCTTCTTGCACCTTTTCGGTGATCTGTTTCTCATACTTCTTGCTGACGCACTCCATGGGATTCAGACCCTGTGTGGGGAGACTAGTAATGCGGTGAATTAGGGCGACATTGATGGGAATGTGGTCTTGGATCCATAAGTTGCCATCATGGATCAGGGCTAGCAGCTGTCGCACAACTAGGTCAGTGATATTGTATCGGCCAAAGTGAGGTATCCACAGCAATTTTAGTAATCCTGAACCTACTAACCCATGCACCCATGGCATTGGTACTACCTTTAGCACATCGTTCTCCAGTACTCTTTCAAGATATATCTCAGGTGCCAATTCTAGGAAGGCCTCCAAGTTGGCAAGGTCATGATTATCAAACTTAACTGAGGGGAGATTTCCAAATGCTTCTCCAATTATGGGGACTTCATCCAAAACCAACGGCATTTGCTGATAGGAGAAGACAACATTGAGATTCTTGGGCATGTGCACCGAGGATCTTCTAGGCCGAACATTGGGCAGTCGCCAAATCAGCAAGGTAGCTAGTAGAGCTTCTTCCTGAGCAGACAGACATCGCTTCACCGGGTTAGGCGAGCATGCCTTAGGCACCTTTTGGGGGGATTTCACATTCTAAGGGGATGTGTGTGGCTTCACCACAGCCCATTTCGCAGTCCTCCCCTGCCCCTGCTCCTAGCCTTCCCTTATTCTTCTTTTTCTCCACCTGCTTCCCCTTGGTCGGTGGGGACACGACCTCTTCTACTTCAGGGGTTACTTCCAGTACTTCATCGGATGTTATCTCGGTAGAGGCCATGGTCTGCAATGACTCAGCAGGATTGGTCACAGTTATTCTTTCTCGGAAGACGAACTCAAGGTTGTTGCTATCAGAGCGGGTAGCGAGCCCAGACATGAACAGAGCGCAGTAGTTACCGAAATTTTCAAGGCACAAGACTTTCAAGACATATGGAACCCAATTCTGATCTGCCCTCCTCCTTTTATAGCTTTGGATAGTGAACAACAGTAGAATGAGACTTAGCTGAAACTTACCATCAAGGAAACGGTAAAAAATCCTCTGAAATCTCCGCATTAATTGCCTAATTCCCACTCCTTCCAACAATAAAATTGGATTTTTACCCAACCTTACTATTCCAATGACTAGTTTTTGCAGCTGCATATTACCCCTACATGCGCAGTGCTCCTTTTCATGCTTCCTGACCTGCGGATGACCCCTATGCGTATAATGGGCCAGCCTGTGTTTTTCCTCTTACCTGCGCGTATCCATCCTAATACAGCTACTCCGGCCATATAGTCAGTTGGTATGCGCCAAGTTGGCCTGGTATGGTTTGAGACGTCTGCCATTAAAGTATCTTGGCAAGGGGTCCCCACGCAGCGCGCAGCGTAGCTAATCTCACCACACTGCCATTCATAATTTTTGTTAGGATATAAGGTCCCAACCAATGTTGGTGGAATTTCCCTAGGTGGAGTGCAAACTGGCTGTCATATAACAATACCAGCTCATCTTCTTTAAATTCCTTTTGTCAGATATGTCTATCATTCCAGGATTTTTCCCGGTCCTTATGAACTTGCTGATGAAAGTTAGAAATGAATCGATCCTCCTCCAATGTGACTAGCACGCTAAGCGTTCCTCCATGATATCGGGCTCCACTAATTTTGTAAAGGTCGCGATGCGCAGGCTAGGAATGATATACTCCATGCGCATAATGGCCTCCTTCCCATAAACCATCCGAAACGGTGTTTTCCCAGTCAATTTCTTGCACGTGGTCTGATAGGCCCAAAGGACTGACGGGATGCGCACGTCCCAATTGCTTCAATCAACATTACAAACCTTGGTAAGCGCCTGTTTCAGAATTTTATTAAAAGCTTCAACTGTTCCATTTTTCTGCGGGTGATATGGGGTAATTTTTTCATGGTGGATTCAAAACTCCTCAATCAAAGCTTGAATTGTGTCATTAATGAAATGTGTACCTCTATCGCTCATCAAGATCTTCGGACAGCCAAACCTGGTTAAAATGTGTAGCGGTATCTGCAATGCAATCCTTCACAGCTTGTGCTTCTGCCCATCTGGTTACATAATCAGTCGCAGTGAGGATGTATCAAGCAAGTGTCTTCTTACCTGGTGGGTTGATGGGCCCAATGAAGTCTATTGCCCATTTATCGAATGCCTGCAGGGCCATCTATGGTTGTAAGGGCATTTCATCCCTGCGCGACGGTCTTCCTGTCCATTGGCATGTGTCGTAGGCTTTGCAATAGTAGTGAGAGTCACTATGTAGTGTGGGCCACCATAGCCCAACTCTTAAGATCTTCTGCGTCATCACTTTCCCTGCATAGTGACCTTCTGCTATGCCTCCGTGCGCTTCTGCTAAAATGGCTTGTCTTTCATGCTCCAGTATGTACCTTCGCAGTACCTCATCAGCTCCCAGCTTATACAAGTGGCCTGCGATGATGGTAAATTCAGCTGCGTGGGTTACCAGCTCTCATTTTTGTTGTACCGAACATTCTGCAGGTGTCATCCCCATAGTTAAGAATTGACTAATATCGGAAAATTTCTCATCAACCACCTTAATAGAAAATAGTTGCGTATCAGGCAATCCTTCCTTGAGGTTGGTTGGTTCTTCACCACTCTCGATTCGGGAAAAGTATTCTGGTCGAGCATTTAATCTCCCCGGCTTCACAATTATCTCAAAGTCATATTCCTGAAACAGTAGCAGCCATCGACAAATCCCCCCCCCCAACACAGGCTTATTGACGAGGTAATTCAAAGATGAGTGATCTGTGAACATATTTAAGTGCCCACCCAGTAGATAATTCCGATATTTCTACAGGGCATACACCATTGTCATCCCCTCACGTTCAATAAGTAGAGTAATTACGCTCCGCGCTAGAGATTTTTCTACTAGCAAAAGCAACCGGGTGGTCAATGTCCCCTTCCCCGGGCTGCATAAGGACAGCTCCTAGGGCGATCCCTGAAGCATCCACATGGACATGAAAAACCATCGCCCAGTCAGGAAATATGAGGATAGGTGTAGAGACCATATTTTCCTTGAGTAGCTCAAAACTCTTCTAACACTCTGCGTCCCAAAAAAACGATATGTCCTTCTTTAGCAGCTTTTCCATGGGTGTCGTGATCAGTGCGTACCCTTGAATAAACTTCCTATATTAGCCTGTGTGCCCAAGGATGGAGCGCAATTGTTTCTCAGTTGTGGGGACTACTAAATTGATGATAACTGCAACCTTGGTGGGGTCAACCGTCAATCCCTGCCGACAGACTATGTGGCCTAACAAGATCCCGAAAGGTACACAAAATATGCACTTCTTAATATTTATGGAAATATGTTGCTTTCTACAGGCATCCAACATCATGTGCAGGTTTGAGACGTGCTTCTTTACCAATCCAAATATTGTCCAATTGTCAAATTATACTTCCAGGAACTTGTGAATGAACTCCTTGAATACTGGGACCACTACTCGTGAAAAGATGGCAGGGGCATTTTTTAGCCCAAAGGGCATGACGATGTACTGGAAGGATCCCCATTCTATGGTGAAAGTAGCTTTGTTGCAATCTTCAGGTGCAATCCTGATCTGATGGTAGCCCAAAAACCTGTCAGTGAATGAGTATGCTTCCTACCCTCCCACACTGTCGAGGATTTCATCGAAGAATCGTGTAGGGAAGGGATCATGTACACAAGTGTCATTCAGTTTACGCAGGTCAATGTAGATTCTTATTTCCCCTTTAGTATTTTTTTCTTGGACCACCATAGGGCTTACCCAATCTAACTATTCTACTTGTTCAATGATACCTGCGACTAGCATTTTGTCGATTTCTTTTCTGACTTTCTGCTTATATTTTGGGTTCAATCGGTAAGGTCGCTGCTTGACAGGGCGTGCATCTATTTTTAAAGTGATTTGCATGACCCCTAGGTCCCCTGTTATACCTTTTAATTCTGAAAATTTCATGGGAAATAGATCTTGGTACTCCGTGAGAAGTTCTGCAACTTTCCCAATGGTATCATCATCCCAGTAATCCCTAATTCTAGCCATCTTGGGTTGTTCTTCTGTTCCAATTTTGACTTCCTTTAACTTAAGAGACTTGGTCACATCGACGGCTTGCAGTGGGGGTCCAGCAACCGCTCGTTCACCCTCAGACTCTGGGATAGTGATATTTCGCAGGTCTCTGTCACATTCCTCCATTGATAGATTGTGACAGTTGGAAATATCCTGCATCTCCGTATCCCAAGTTGGTTCCCCATACTCTACATGAGGGCGTGATTCATCAAATACTATAGCATCTATGTCTTACAGGGCTTCTTCTAATTCCTCAGTTCCACATATCAACCCGAACATCCCCACAAAATCGTCCCTCATGGTATCGCAGTGGTGGGTGCGTTGATGTAGCTCTGCATCCAAATGCCATGCGGTGGGGATTGGTCCCAAGGTATGGATAAACAGGTGGACCCATTCATCCCAGGTCCTTTCGCACCACACCTCCATCCACGCAAACAAGTGCTTGCACAGGTCCCTGCAACCGAGGAAAATCTCCATGGGTAGGTGAACCGGGGGTTCAAATCGTAGGATCATCATCCTACGACATTCCTCCCAATCCTGAAAATTCCCCTTATGAGTTTCCCACCACTGATGCATGGCTAGGTTAAGTGCCCACATTCTCCATTCCCTTGGGACTTCTGCTTCAAATTCTCTAAGAAAATCCCTAATACTACTAGAATCATCAAATTAAGGTAGCTCTCTTACCTCTGAGGAGATACACTGGAAGCTCTTTGTAATCCTAAGACACCATAGCGTAGATACATCATGCAACTGGTTCTGCCAATTTTCGATCTCCCCGTCGGAGTCAGAGAGGCATTCGTTGTCTTTCTCCCATCAAAGCACGCCATCAGTCATAGGATTAATCCAATCCTTGTCTTGGGCGGTTAGTTTATGTATATGATCAATGTCGTCTTCTTCGTGCACGGGTTCTGTATACCACTCTCCCGCTACTGGGTCTAGAGGGACTATTACTCTCGTACCCTCATTCTCAAAAACCATGCTCCTTTTCTTCAAGTTGATAATGCCTCCCATGTCTATAGCCCAGTCCAGTCCTAGGAGCGCAGGATAAGGGTCTGCATCCTCTACAATTTGAATTACCTCAAAATCTATGTATACCTTAACTCCTACAATATATACCATAATATTTGATAGTCTTCCCAATCGTATGATCTTCTGTTGGTTAGCCATGCGCAGCTGTATAGCAAACCATTCCAACTTAGGTTCTCCCATCCTCTGCCAAGTCTGTTTGGGCAGGACATTTGCATCAGATCCCAAATCCAGGATGACCTGATCCATTTCATAATCGCCAATCTGCGTAGTTAGCCGCATTTCCCGACCAATGTGTTTCTTATGCCTATAAATTTTGTGGACATCTTTAACTTCCATTGGAGGGTCAGCCCTTTCTGCGTAGTTGTCTATCAATGCTTGAAGATTTTCAACTGCCTTCTGTTTGCGTAGCAATTTCATACATGCCTGTAGGAATGGTTTGACTTCTTCGTCCACTTTGAGATTTGTTGGAGCCTTGGAGATAGATGCCTCATTTTTGGTAAAGTCTTTGTGAGCTTCTAGGAAGGTTTCTTTCTCCTTCTATAGGTCCAAGATTTCCTTTTTGATAGCGGCTTTTTAGATAAGGGGTTCAGTCGTAACTCTTTCCTTAGCTCCTCCAATAGCCATGCCACTACATGTAATGACATTAATACTGGGTCCCTCATCACGTGGTTCTGCCTTAACCCTTTTTACATTCTGTGTTGGTGTTTGTTATTTTTCCTGCATATTTGCTATCAATACCAAACAAACTTCAATCACATGATCCAATTGTCCGCAATATCTACAAGAGTGTCATGCAGGGTTCGGAAAGTCCCTTGCGGAGTGCCCTACTTCTCCACAATTATAGCATATCAATTGCCCTCTTCCCCAACCTGCGCTTCCGCCCCTCCCCCGGCCTCTGGCAGGGGAGCCTCCTCGTCCTTAGGGGGATAGTGGTGATGAAGGGTAAGTTTGTACCCTATACAGGTTTCCTCTGTCTATCATTAAGTCATATGTCTGGCAGTTGTGTTCATCATGTCCCAAAAATGAGCAGAATCGGCATCATTGTTGCTTCAACTCTAGAACATAGGCACCAAGGTGGGGGTAGTGGTTGGTATCATGTAGTCCGGCTACTCGGCAGTCGGCGCACCATAACATGGAGGTGCTTGGTCCCATAGCCTCTTTAGGGTGCAATGGGTTGGGTCCCCCAGCCTGCATGTAGTCTACCAGCAGAGGGCACTGATCCTTGGTGTGGCCTGACACCCTGCATCTTATGCAACAAACGTCTAGATTAGATTCTTTTCCTCGCTCCTTTCGCAAGTTCTGGATTTCGAGGTGCATTGCCTCCAGCTAGCCCTAGATCTATTGTACCCCTAACTGGGTATCGTCTTTTGGTGCAGCTTCTAGCTTCATGGCAACCTCCAAGGAATTTTCTTGCATTTCAATTGCTTGCTAACCCATAGGCCCGTGCAGGTGAGGTAATAGCATGGCAATGAACCATTCCTTGTGCTGTCTATCATCATACTTAAATTCCCCATCCCTGATAACCTTCTTTAGCTGCTGATCAGCCTCCCATATAGACTCAGTGAGTCCCTATCTAAAGTCTTTCAAGTCAATCACCAATTGAGAGTAGGAATTAGGCTTCCGAAACTATTGTTTTAAGGCATCCTTAATTTATTGTATTGATGGATCCGCATGCTGGCCCACGCACCCCATGAACCAATCCAAGGCCCTTCCTTCAAAGGCTAGGGATAGTTGTGACCTTTTTACAGCATCACAAGAAATATTCTACGCAGTCCATACTAATTTGGCTACGAACCAAAATTGTTCCATCTCTTCATCCCCCACACCTTTAAAGGTGGGAAGCTTCATGTGTGTGGCCATATCTTCTTCCGATAGTGGCAAAGGGGTAGGGGAGTTCTTTCCCTTACGTTGATTCGACAATGGTGTAGCCGGAGGACTGGTTCTTGCGTGCATAGATGGCTCTCTTAAGGGGCTATAGACGGATCTATCCCCTTCTCAATTTGCTTACCACTTTGTGTCGTACTCTCACCCTGATCAGAGGTCATTCATTTGGTGTGGCTGCACAAAATTCCTTTTTCGCACAGTAATATTCTAATCAGTAGCAGCAATGTTCGTGAGAACTTACCTCAAAATCCTTTGAAGAACCTCCACTCTACTTCAGAGTAGGATACAAACTAATCAACTTTGAATTCTATTACAAATCCTCCTAGCACACTATAAACCCAATGATCTATAGTCTAGGTGATTTTTTTGTTAGCCTTCTCCAATTGTTGAATCGATTCCAGAGTCCACTGCGTAACTTGATTCTCTTTCCAACACGTCTGGAATTCTACTAGCCTTGCTAGCCACTCATGTAGCTTGTGTGCAAAAGTTACAAAGAAAATTTCATATACTTATGTGAAAATATATTTTTTCTTCCACCTTTCAGACGTTAGCTTTGTGTTGTGATTCTCCTTTATGGAAAATTCCTGAATCTGTTTTTCAAGCCAGCCTTCGAGCTCCGGTTTCTCAGGCCACCAATGGCCTCATGGCATTACCCGATCTCTCTCTCAAAATGCTCCTGGTCCTGGCAACGGAACCATTTGTTGGCTTGAGGGGTCCTGACCCAGGTTCGTATTTAAGGTTTTCCAACAAACCCCTATACTACTGGCCCTTTCCGCAATGACCTACTTTTGCAGGCCAAGGTCTCACCCGAAGTAGTATGGGTGGGTGCTGGAACCAGGTTTCCACACCTTGGGAGAAAGTGGGTAATTAAGGCAGTCTTGTTTGAGATCTATCAGGTTCGCACAGAAGCAATCTTATTGCAGTATAAAAAGCGAAGCTTATAACCTCATAAACAGCATGTAAACATAAACAAAGCTATTATTATTAAGCAGATCTTAGCAACACCTTCGCATCCACGTGTGCATTAGTAATTATCATCATAGAATAACACAATCGCAACTTATTTCAGATAAATCAAAGATACTTCAACAGATTCCACATTCATTAACATCCAAAACTGAATTACAAGCCCAAGTCACAACACGCACACACAACCAGTGGAGTCCGCACACAGCAGGACTGAGGATCTCCGTGCACACAACCAGCAGGAGTCCTTACCCAATACCACCCAAAATAGATCTCAATAGTTCGTACTTAGCATAAATATTACTTAGTCTTAGACTCAAACTATCCATCTATTTATATCATCATAACCTATGCTATCTTGTGGTCCGCAAAATGTGGTTTGCGGACTCTAGGTATACCCTTTGACCTGTTACAATACATTGGGGGCTTTGACCCGCCCCAAAGCCCCTGTGCTAGACTAATTACTGTAAAATATATATCAAAAATGCAGCTAGGGGACCCCGTTCCAACAATCCTATAGCCTTTGACATTGGCCTTTCTTGTCTTTGTACATATTCTTGGTTTTTTTTCTTTCTTGCAACTGATTATTCAATCTAGTAATTTATTCTTTGTAGGTACAGTCTCTTTCATCAAATAGCTTTTGTTGATCTCTACTTTTATCTTTGATCCTCTTAACTTCTTCTTCTAGAGCCATTACATTACTTTCACTTTTACCCATAAGAGAAACTTCACTTGATTCATTGTCATATTCACTATCTTCAATACTGCATGAACAGGGAAATGGATCATAAGAAGAACAAAAATCATTACCTGTTTTATCTTCTTCATTCATGACCAATAGAAAGTAGGGTGCTTCTGAATAAAAATATTTTCTTCCATCTATTATTGCACAAGTTCTCTAAGGTTTCTTCTTCCTTTGAGTAGCCTTCTTCTTTTGCATCTTTCCCATCTTCTTGACGGGTCTCCTTCAAGCGATCAAGCTTCTTCTGAAGAACCTGCTCTAATACTACTTGTTGGGAAAAACACTGAGGGGGGGGTGAATCATTATTTTAAAACTCACTTAACTTTTTCTTTTCTTACTATCATTTATGTATGCGACTTTACTGAAGTAAACCTGCGTATGTACGCAACTGTTATGCATGCAACTAGTGTATGTTCAGTGAACTTATATTTCAGTTAATTCCTCTGTGTTTAACTTAAACCATAGTGCACAAAATGTACATGACTTTGCTTCATAAACCCTGCATATACATGAATTCTCTTCATCATACCAGCGTATGTACATGGATTTTCTTCACACTTCCTCAAACATTACCTTCATCATTCCTTTGTCACTGATTGGTATTTATTTCTATGTCACATCCGAACTGGCCTGTAGATACATCCTGTTGACATCCTCATCAAGTAGGTTTTTATCAAAATATAACTCATCAAGTAGTTTTCCATCAAGGAAAAAACATTAGTCATAATTCCAACAGACCAAATGGGGAGTTCCATTTGGAACCTCTCTGCATCATAGACCGAAGATAGCTTATGCTCCAAAATCAAGCAATCGAGAAATTCAAAGTGCAGTGGAGTAACTTTGGGTCTAAGGAAGCCACATGGGAAATGGCTAATCATATGTGGAAAGCATATCCTTTTATAGTTTGGTTTAATAAAATGTAAATAAATCTTTAAAATGTTGTATAGATTTGTGTATATAAATCTCCAAATCAGTTGTGCTTGTTTGAAAGCATGGTTTTTGTATAGAACACCGAGGATGGTGTTCCTCCAAGGGGGAGGGGTTTTTGATAGCCCCTAGGTACTGCCCCTTGTTGTAAACCTTGTGATCATGTAATATTAATGAAAATTTGGCTTAAGTAGTGGAACACAAATTCAAAATCTTGAGAATAGGGAACGCTTGGGATTCAAGGAAAACTTTATTTTTTTCTTACGGCCAAGGAAGGCTAGTAGAGGTGCCATTAAATGAGACTGGTTATAAAAATCAATGAGGTAGGAAAGAGGACAGAGAGCTCATACTTAGTTATATGGTTTTGCAAGGAAAAACATTAAAAAACAATTAAAGAAGAGGATGGGCCACGCTAATAGGTTTGACAAGCCAAGTCAACCAATAGGAACATAGTTTGGAAGCTAACACAAGAAATCCCCAAAACCAACCGAAGAGCGAGGGGGTGGTAGTTGGGAAACAAGTGGAATAAAAATTCAAAATGGTTACAAAGAGATGTATCAGGGGATAACTATAGTAGATGAGGGGAGAATAAATGGAGAGATGGTGAAAGAGAATAAGGGGAAAAAAATGAGTGCAGTAAAGAATGGAGAACAAAAGCTCAACATCGCTACAATATCTAAAAATAAATAAGTCATTTGGTTGAGAATTGGAATATCGTAAGAACATATCCCATGTGGGGGAAGTAGCTCTGGACTCTATGGATAGTTGAAGAGTGGAGATGGGTGATCTTTAGGTTCCCTTGACAGCTGAGGTGGAGGCTTGTCTCTTGGATTCCTAGTAACAATATTCTTGAAGCTTCCATTCATGTTTCATGGTTCTTATAGTGCATTCTATATTCATAGGATTTGGAGGAACCATTGTGTATACTTGTGTTACTGAGGGTCGACATGTTGACCTCCAGATTCCCTTATGTTGCTAAGGGTGGAGGTGTCGACCTCTGGATTCCCTTGTGTTGATGAGGGTGGAGGTGAAAACCTCTAGATTCCCTTGTGTTGATGAGGGTGGAGGTGTTGACATATGGATTCCCTTTTGTTGTTGAGGGTGGAGGTTTCAACCTCTAGATTCCCTTGGATTACTGAGGTTGGAGGTGTCAACCTCTGGATTCCCTTGCGTTGCTGAGGGTGGAGGTGTTAACCTCAAGATTCCCTTGCGTTACTAAGGGTGTAGATAGTGACCAATGGATTCCTTTTTGTTGCTGAGGGTGGAGGTGAAAAACTTTGGATTCCCTTATTTGGTTGGTGGGTGGAGACTGGGAGGTATTTGAATTCCCTACTGTAGCCTAAGGAAGGAATAGTTTTTTGGTGGAGGTGGTTGACCTCTTGATTCCCTATTTTTACTGGTTGCATTGAATAGTTGTTGGTTGCACTTAATAACTAATGGTTGGATGTGGTTGGACCTCTAGATTCCTTATTTCATCTAGTAGCATTGGCTGAATCCCTTGAGAAATCCTTCTCAAACTGAGGAATCTAGCTTAGGGTTGATTAGGTGCAAGAAATATTGCAGTGTAATCCAACGAGAGTTGAAGTCCCAATATCTGTTTCCAACCACTTGAACATAATAAGATAAGTTACTTGCACGTATGTTTTTCAACCACTTGAACATAATAAGATAAGTTACTTGCACGTATATTTTTCATATTTTGAAAATGAATATTGTCGTTATGATGATTCATGCATGTATTAGCATTGTTACTATGGGAATATGTTTTTCATGTTTGTTTGTTGTGAGATTTTTCATGTATATGTTTAACTCTCATGATTATAAATGGTATAGAGACCCTGTGTGATTAGTTAATACTTTCATGATGTGCAGAGTTGACGGCATGGTCTCATGCGATTATAGGATGTAGTCAACAAAGTTGTTATAGAGTATGAATCCCATAATCTGGTTACATGTGTTCTACTTGACGATGGAGAAATATAGTGTGGTTTCACTCTGATTCATCTAGAGAGTACTCGATATTCAACGTTTAGGTAATACCTAATTCAAGTCTATGAGTTGAGACTCGTTTATGGTGGAAACGTGTATGATTTCCACAGTGAGGGCTCAATGCTAGTGTGGGGCACTGGCGGAAGGACCCAAATGGTTGGGCACCCAATTCATATGAGGGTTACCGACCGATGAGGTAGTGGCTTGATCATTACCATGCGCATGAAGTTGCAAGCATAGAGAAGAAGTCCTTGAGGAGCATAGGATACTTTCCCTATTGTCAGCCCAGAGAAATAAATTGACTAACTATTGAAATTAAGTTTCGTCGGCCTAGACGAAGGTACTGTATAGTCGAGGTAAGTCAACTAGTTTTGATTCGACTAGTTTTTCTAGCCGATGTAATACTGGAATGCCTGTGACAAAGCTTCCGTGGTGGGGGGTGCTTGATGGTCTGGTGCCTGGTTTGGTGTATTTTGCTGGAACCCATTAAGGACAATATGTTGCTGCATTTGGTGGCTATGTTGAATGTTTCTAGCTGGAACGCAATGACGACAAAGTTACAAACTGATGTTGGTTTTGGTGGCTATTGTTGATGTTCTTTCGCTGGAACCCTTCTGTGGGCAATTTGTTGTTGCTTTGGTGGCAATTACTGAACCTTCGGTGCTACAGTTTCTCCTGAGTGAAGTCTGGTTGTGTTTTCTGGTGAGGTGCCTGGTTTGGAGTGCAACGAAAACAAGGACGATCATTGCTTCCGTGGTGGAATGCCTGTGACAAAGCTTCCGTGGTGGGGGGTGCTTGATGGTTTGGTGCCTGGTTTGGTGTATTTTGCTGGAACCCATTAAGGACAATATGTTGCTGCATTTGGTGGCTATGTTGAATGTTTCTAGTTGGAACCCAATGACGACAAACTGATGTTGGTTTTGGTGGCTATTGTTGATGTTCTTTAGCTGGAACCCTTCTGTGGGCAATTTGTTGTTGCTTTGGTGGCAATCACTGAACCTTGGGTGCTACAGTTTCTCCTGAGTGAAGTCTGGTTGTGTTTTCTGCTGGGCGGTCGTTTTTCGTTGGCACTGAACGATGGCTTCCCGGTGCACGTTCTGGTTATTGGTGCCCCGGTCTTCTTCATGCTGCCTGCGATGTTGAAAGTTGTCGAATGCTCAGGTCGCTGTCTTGCGGGGATTTGTTTGGTGGATGCTTTTGGTTGAGAGTGTAGGTTGAGGGAGGATTGGTGATGAAGCTGTGATTGCTTGGTGAAGCAGAGATGATAAGCTATAGATTGGGTGTGGTATTAGTTTACTTGTGAGAGGGGGTTGTAGGTGCTAGTGGCTAAGCAAGAGATTCGATGGACAAGGGGGCTGATGGTATGCCGTTGCTTGTCTGCATATTGATCCTACTATGCTCTTGGTTGCTGGCTGTTCTGGGCAGCGAGGGTCACTGCGTTGACTGTGCTGATGTTCTGGATTTCGGAGATTGGCCCATGGTTGCCTTGTCTCTTTAGGCGCTCCGTAATCCATTGAAGTTTTGGGAGGTTTTGTCCCTCTGGTTTAGATTTGGGGGTTTTTCTTTCTCTCTGGTCGGGTTTTTCGGTGCCCAGGATTGTGGAAGCTACGGGTGTGGTGTGCTTAGCATATTACGCCCTTCGGGACCTGTCTTTGCGGGCGATGGTGGATTTTCCCTGGATGCCATGACTGAAGTTACTGCCAATGCTGTGGGCTCTCTGGTTTTTCCGGTTAGTCGTTTGTTTTTCTGGCTAATTTGAATTGTTTTCCGGGGCATCGGCAGTACGAGATTCCCATCCCTAAATTCGTCTGACATCGGCGGCGATATAAATTTATTGGCCCTATGTTGGACGGTTGTCACATTTATTGACTTCTTCGATTATTGTGCTCCTATTTATGATCCCCGGGAGTGACCGTTCACCTACTCAACTGTGTCCGGTTTATGTTCCTGGGATTGTATCTTAATTTGATTTCGTTCCGGGTGCCTCTTTTTATGAGCTGCGGTACATTTCAGCTGTTTATCCTATGTAGGAGATCTCCCATATTCAGAATTTGGGATTCGGTCTTTCTCCTTCGTCATTTTCTGTATAGGCTTTGGGCTCGTGATTTATTGTTCTTCGGGCTTGCTACATTATTGTTCTCTGGTTGTACGACCTGACTGCCTCTTATTCCTTCTCCGATGTTCCAAGTATCCATGATGTTTCCCGATGCTAATCAGTTATCTGATTTTTCGATTTCTGCTGCAACGGGTATATGCTCGGATGTGGATGCTGACGTGTTCATTATTCATCAGGACATCTCTTATCCATTCGATCCTGGATCTGATGGGCAGGCCGGTCTTGGTGGGATGAAGTAAGGTGTCGGATCTTCGGATCGAGTTGGGGAGCCGGATCTCTCCCAATCTTGGGGATCGATCTCATTGTTGTTCGGGTGCTATTTTGTTTTCTGGACAGATTATCTTTCATCAAGCGAGCCTATTTTGGTATGTAGGGTTTTTGTTTTTCTCTAGGGCTGGTTTTCTTATTTCAAGCGAACCTGTCATATTCATCAAGCGAGTCTGATTTCCATATGTCATGTGCGCATGATGTATTACAAGCGAGCCAGTTCTACTATACAATGGTTTGCGCACTACAATGGGATTTTGATGTCGCTCAAGTTTTCAAGTGAGCCTGATTGGTGTTTGCGCAAGCATGATTGCCTCTTATCAGCCATGGAAGACGCTATGGAACTTACCTTTTTGTTTGCCTTCTTTCATTTCAGTTTTCTTTTACTCCTTATTGTCATGAATATGATGCTGCTGTATTTTCTCTGAATGTTCTTTTCAATGTATACAGGGATGATCTCGTGGGTATGTTCTATACTACCCGTAATATTGTTGGCCATGAACATCGAATCACTTCTATTCAGAAGTGTATTCTGGATGTATTTGGTATATGGGGTTTTCTCGCTGTTTTAAATAACAGTTTGAGAATGTATAGTTGATCATGTACTGTCATATATTTCTTTTAATATATACAACGTTTTTTTCTTTCTGAAAAAAATGGTGGAAACGTGTATGATTTCCACAGTGAGGGGGCTCAATGCTAGTGTGGGCCAGCGGAAGGACCCAAATGGTTGGGCACCCCGATTCATATGGGGTGCAGAGCCCAGGTGAGGTAGTGGCTTGATCATTACCATGCGCATGAAGTTGCAAGCATAAGAAGAAGTCTGTGAGGAGCATAGGATACTTTCCCTATTGTTAGCCCAGAGAAATAAATTGACTAACTATTGAAATTAAGATTTTTGGCCTAGACAAGGTCTTACCGTATAGTCGAGGTAAGTCAACTAGTTTTGATTCGAGCTAGTTTTTCTATCCGAAGTGAGTCAACTGATGAAACGGAACTAGTATTTATGGGAGTGCGCTGGTGAAATCATTGTTCCATGTTCGGTGTGTGTTTTAAGGAATTTTCATGTAGAGAGGTTGCACATAGTTGGGCCCACGCAAAAATACTAAAGATAAGTTCGGAAAAACTTATAAGTTGTGAAAGCATGTAATACA
>CM076582.1:1224709669-1224734592 GCA_034641835.2 Pinus albicaulis | reverse complement strand
TGGAATGCCTGTGACAAAGCTTCCGTGGTGGGGGGTGCTTGATGGTCTGGTGCCTGGTTTGGTGTATTTTGCTGGAACCCATTAAGGACAATATGTTGCTGCATTTGGTGGCTATGTTGAATGTTTCTAGCTGGAACGCAATGACGACAAAGTTACAAACTGATGTTGGTTTTGGTGGCTATTGTTGATGTTCTTTCGCTGGAACCCTTCTGTGGGCAATTTGTTGTTGCTTTGGTGGCAATTACTGAACCTTCGGTGCTACAGTTTCTCCTGAGTGAAGTCTGGTTGTGTTTTCTGGTGAGGTGCCTGGTTTGGAGTGCAACGAAAACAAGGACGATCATTGCTTCCGTGGTGGAATGCCTGTGACAAAGCTTCCGTGGTGGGGGGTGCTTGATGGTTTGGTGCCTGGTTTGGTGTATTTTGCTGGAACCCATTAAGGACAATATGTTGCTGCATTTGGTGGCTATGTTGAATGTTTCTAGTTGGAACCCAATGACGACAAACTGATGTTGGTTTTGGTGGCTATTGTTGATGTTCTTTAGCTGGAACCCTTCTGTGGGCAATTTGTTGTTGCTTTGGTGGCAATCACTGAACCTTGGGTGCTACAGTTTCTCCTGAGTGAAGTCTGGTTGTGTTTTCTGCTGGGCGGTCGTTTTTCGTTGGCACTGAACGATGGCTTCCCGGTGCACGTTCTGGTTATTGGTGCCCCGGTCTTCTTCATGCTGCCTGCGATGTTGAAAGTTGTCGAATGCTCAGGTCGCTGTCTTGCGGGGATTTGTTTGGTGGATGCTTTTGGTTGAGAGTGTAGGTTGAGGGAGGATTGGTGATGAAGCTGTGATTGCTTGGTGAAGCAGAGATGATAAGCTATAGATTGGGTGTGGTATTAGTTTACTTGTGAGAGGGGGTTGTAGGTGCTAGTGGCTAAGCAAGAGATTCGATGGACAAGGGGGCTGATGGTATGCCGTTGCTTGTCTGCATATTGATCCTACTATGCTCTTGGTTGCTGGCTGTTCTGGGCAGCGAGGGTCACTGCGTTGACTGTGCTGATGTTCTGGATTTCGGAGATTGGCCCATGGTTGCCTTGTCTCTTTAGGCGCTCCGTAATCCATTGAAGTTTTGGGAGGTTTTGTCCCTCTGGTTTAGATTTGGGGGTTTTTCTTTCTCTCTGGTCGGGTTTTTCGGTGCCCAGGATTGTGGAAGCTACGGGTGTGGTGTGCTTAGCATATTACGCCCTTCGGGGCCTGTCTTTGCGGGCGATGGTGGATTTTCCCTGGATGCCATGACTGAAGTTACTGCCAATGCTGTGGGCTCTCTGGTTTTTCCGGTTAGTCGTTTGTTTTTCTGGCTAATTTGAATTGTTTTCCGGGGCATTGGCAGTACGAGATTTCCATCCCTAAATCTGCCTGAAATCGGCGTCGATATAGATTTATTGGCCCTATGTTGGATGGTTGTCACATTTATTGACTTCTTCGTTTATTGTGCTCCTATTTATGATCCCCAGGAGTGACCGTTCAACTACTCAACTGTGTCCGGTTTATGTTCCTGGGATTGTATCTTAATTTGATTTCGTTCCGGGTGCCTCTTTTTATGAGCTGCGGTACATTTCAGCTGTTTATCCTATGTAGGAGATCTCCCATATTCAGAATTTGGGATTCGGTCTTTCTCCTTCGTCATTTTCTGTATAGGCTTTGGGCTCGTGATTTATTGTTCTTCGGGCTTGCTACATTATTGTTCTCTGGTTGTACGACCTGACTGCCTCTTATTCCTTCTCCGATGTTCCAAGTATCCATGATGTTTCCCGATGCTAATCAGTTATCTGATTTTTCGATTTCTGCTGCAACGGGTATATGCTCGGATGTGGATGCTGACGTGTTCATTATTCATCAGGACATCTCTTATCCATTCGATCCTGGATCTGATGGGCAGGCCGGTCTTGGTGGGATGAAGTAAGGTGTCGGATCTTCGGATCGAGTTGGGGAGCCGGATCTCTCCCAATCTTGGGGATCGATCTCATTGTTGTTCGGGTGCTATTTTGTTTTCTGGACAGATTATCTTTCATCAAGCGAGCCTATTTTGGTATGTAGGGTTTTTGTTTTTCTCTAGGGCTGGTTTTCTTATTTCAAGCGAACCTGTCATATTCATCAAGCGAGTCTGATTTCCATATGTCATGTGCGCATGATGTATTACAAGCGAGCCAGTTCTACTATACAATGGTTTGCGCACTACAATGGGATTTTGATGTCGCTCAAGTTTTCAAGTGAGCCTGATTGGTGTTTGCGCAAGCATGATTGCCTCTTATCAGCCATGGAAGACGCTATGGAACTTACCTTTTTGTTTGCCTTCTTTCATTTCAGTTTTCTTTTACTCCTTATTGTCATGAATATGATGCTGCTGTATTTTCTCTGAATGTTCTTTTCAATGTATACAGGGATGATCTCGTGGGTATGTTCTATACTACCCGTAATATTGTTGGCCATGAACATCGAATCACTTCTATTCAGAAGTGTATTCTGGATGTATTTGGTATATGGGGTTTTCTCGCTGTTTTAAATAACAGTTTGAGAATGTATTGTTGATCATGTACTGTCATATATTTCTTTTAATATATACAATGTTTTTTTCTTTCTGAAAAAAATGGTGGAAACGTGTATGATTTCCACAGTGAGGGGGCTCAATGCTAGTGTGGGCCAGCGGAAGGACCCAAATGGTTGGGCACCCCGATTCATATGGGGTGCAGAGCCCAGGTGAGGTAGTGGCTTGATCATTACCATGCGCATGAAGTTGCAAGCATAAGAAGAAGTCTGTGAGGAGCATAGGATACTTTCCCTATTGTTAGCCCAGAGAAATAAATTGACTAACTATTGAAATTAAGATTTTTGGCCTAGACAAGGTCTTACCGTATAGTCGAGGTAAGTCAACTAGTTTTGATTCGAGCTAGTTTTTCTATCCGAAGTGAGTCAACTGATGAAACGGAACTAGTATTTATGGGAGTGCGCTGGTGAAATCATTGTTCCATGTTCGGTGTGTGTTTTAAGGAATTTTCATGTAGAGAGGTTGCACATAGTTGGGCCCACGCAAAAATACTAAAGATAAGTTCGGAAAAACTTATAAGTTGTGAAAGCATGTAATACAAGTTGAGAGACACCTGTGGTACCCATCGGGTCAAGGGTCGGGAAAGTCGGCTAAACTGGACCAGAAATTAGTTGGACCTGTCGACTATTTAGAAAGAGTCTGTTAGTTGTGATCGATTAAGTAGATTCAGGAAGTAGGATGGGTCTGTAGCCTAGTCGGGCTCGTTAACTAGTCAAACAGGTCGAGATTAGGGATTCAGCAAGTTTTATGCCTAATGGAGACATGTAGAGGCCACCGTTGACGCGGAGAAAGCATACTAGGCCTAACACAGATGGTCATATCAGTTGACAGGTAAGTGAGGTCAGGTCATAGTCATATTATAAAGAAGGTCTCAATAAGGTGAATGTGAAAATAATGTTGGTTTATAATCGAAGAAGTTGGAAGAATGAGAGATTTTTATAACCCCACTCTCATGGTAGAACTATGGAGGTAGAATTAAGTGAGAGTGGCACCTTCCATTGAGCTAGTGTGGCCTAGGTGGTGGAAGGGAGTGTTGCATTTCTATTGGATTATTAGTGGTAATTTAATTCATCTCTTAACAAAACTTTAGAGGATGTTTTGTAAGTGTTTGGAAAAACCTTTGAATGAGGGATCTTATGCTATGTTCTTGTAATCATCCAAATTTTACTTATAATTGATAAATTTTGTTGGTGAAACTAACATCAAAATTGTCATTAGTTAATAGTGTCCTACATTTTTTCCCTTGTGTATCGTTATAGCTTTGGTTGCTTACCATGTGATGTGCTCATTGAAATGAATGAATAAAAAAAATTCTTTCATAGAATATATTAACCCTTTTAATTCAATTATGTTTGTTTGAATTGATTGTAAAAATCCTTGATGTAATTTTTATTAGATAACAAGGAAGATTATTTTCTATTTGTTGGGAAAACTAGTAGATAGGATTCCAATTGTTTGTCAAAATGATTGAATGAATTTTTGTATTTGATTTTTTAATAAAATGCATACTTACACATTTTGTAATGAAATAAAGCAAATTCAAGGTGAATATGTTCCACATAGACCTTTAACCTTATTTTTGATCTAAATAAAATGTTTTTCATGCATATTCTAAGATCTAGATTTTTTTTTAATTGCTAAATACCCTATGGTGTTTTCCCAAATATAAACTTGATGTCCAGATATATTTTCTTATTATTCTTTCATCTATTGTAATTACCTTGCACCCTAAAGTGTTCTTGTAGATATTTCCATACAAAGTGTTCATAAAATTCATCTACTAGAAAATTACATTTGTTAAAAAAGGAAAAGGTGTGTATCAATCATACTTGGATTTGGTTGAAAAATAGTTGATACTTAGTAATAGCTCTAAAATTGAAATAAACTAGATTTTCTTTAAAATAATTAGTATGTTTGTGTTAACCAAAGTCTACATATAATATGCTTCATAAAACACCTCAACCATTTGTTCAAACCCTCAAATTTGATTTTTACTTGTTTAATTTGATTGTTACTTCTTTAAATTAATTAATTAACAAGCATTACATATAAATATAGCATCCTAATTAATTTATGGCTTAGGGATACCTTGGTTAATTCTAACCATTAACGAGTTATTGAAACCTCAATACTCATGATCAAGTGAGTATGGATGTTGGGATAACTTACGGGAAGTTCTTATGGTTTATGTATCGGGGCCTTGAATGGGATTTATCATTATGTTATTGTTATCCTTTCACATATTACTTGTTTCTTGAAAATATTCAATCGTTATAGATAATTACTTACAAAATATATCGCTAAGTCCTTATACAAGAATAGTGTGTTCAACCTGCATGCCAATTGTTTGATTTAATACTTAAACTAAAAATGAACAACTGTGTAAATAGGATTCTATAGCTAGTTGGTGTATGTTAAGAGTGTTCATCTACTTATTATTTGATTATTATAACCAAGTATAATTTGGTTATTATTCCTCATATTTAACGAGTGTTCACATCAATGTGTGGATTAGGTTATGAATTATTTGATTGAATTACATGTAGAATCCATTATAATTCTTAGGTTAATTTTGTGAAAGATGATATGAAACCTAAATGATAGGTTCATCATAGATATTAGAATAACTAGGTTTTTAGGTTAATCTCTCTAAATAAATATGCCTATGAAATAGTATTTTAAATACAATTAGCATTAATTGTTTATTGTATGAAGTGTTTTATTTTATTTTTAAATTAAAAATATTCAATAAAATTCATTTAAAATAGAATTACTTAAAAGGTTATGGGACCCTAAGAGGGAGAGAACCTTATGAGGAATTAGTGAGTCTCGAGAATATTACCTATTATGTATATTTGTATGACCATTTTTTTAATGTTTTGTGTAAATCTAGACATAGACATATAGTCCCCTCTTAAATAACAATAATTTATTGGATTTATATTTATCTAACATAATGTCAAGGGGCACTACAAATAATATATAACCAATAGATTGTATCTTATAACACATAATTATGTTCTCCTCTAATCATTGGAAATCACCATTAAAATGCACTAACCTTTTGGATTACACTATTGCGTATTAAATTTCTGTAGGAACTCTAGTTACTTCAACAATGTGATCAATCACAATGTCTACTTCATCATTTAAATATTTTTCAATCTATTTTGTGTAAATTTGCCATAGTCCCACTTAAAATATAGTTATTAAGGGACTAACATCTCAAGGTCGACATTAATAGGTATATATTTCATTCAAACCATCAACATCTCCAAAAGAAACCTTAGTTCACATAGATAATCAAACTTACAGGTGTCCCTAATTTATAGACTTCTTTTTAAATTTATAACATGATAAGAAATAGAATATAGCTTCCAATATTTTACAAAATTTCCATTTCCAATATAGTGGCTCTCTTGTAAAACCCTAATCCCATATAGATGTAGGAATTTACAGGGTAAGTTCCGTAGATAAAGAACCAAAGGTCACCACTCACAAACAGATCACAAATCAGTACACCAGTATAATCACGTGGTTAAAACCCTCAAAGAGGGAAACAGTCCACGCCCTGAGCCAACGTGGCCACTTTAGGGAATTTATTAATATAAAAAGAAAAGTTACATATGTTTCTCTCATAAACGGATACTGGACAAATGAGCCCCCATGCTCTTTAAATATAGATCATGGACCAATCAGGTGTTAAGCCACATATCAAGTGCCGTTAATACCGAGGTGAGAGATAACAGTTGGATCACTACAAATCGTGACTGTCGGATTATAAGTTACAAATGTACATGGTAAAGAAACACACTTTACCTAACCCTACACTATACTAAGTTATTCTTAACTATTTCCTATGTGTCGGAATATCCTAACACCCCCCCCTTAAGAACAAATTGGGATAGGATTGAAGGATTTACAAAGGTGACACAAAAGGAGCCTATTTCCTATGTGTCGAAATATCCTAACATCCCCCCTTAAGAACAAATTGGGATAGGATTGACGGATTTACAAAAGTGACACAATAGGAGAAGGAAGGAGGCATTAGAGCCTATCCCCCCTTAATGAAAACTTTCCTGAACTCCAAGCATGGATCGAATTTTGGTAAACTTCACTTCTGCGAGAGCCTTTGTAAAGATATCGGCTACCTGATCATTGGTTGGACAATACTGCACTTCAAGAACACGATCATGAATGAGCTTTTTGATGAAGTGTATGTGGATTTCAATGTGTTTCATATGTTGATGCTGAACTGGATCTTTACATAGTTGAATGGCACTCTGATTATCACACCAAAGTGTAGTTGGATGCTACTGATGAAGACCAAATTCAGACAGGATCTGACGAAGCCACATGGCTTCCTTGCTGGCTTCAACTGCACCATGATACTCTGCTTCTGCTGAAGAAATGGAGATGGCACTTTGTTTCTTACAAGACAAAGTAATAGGTCCTAAACCAAGAGTGAACACATATCCTACAGTGGACTTCCGATCATCAGGGCCACCAGCCCAATCAGAATCAGTGAAACCAATCAACAAGGGAGATGCTCCTGCATTGTAATGAATCCTGAACTGAATTGTACCTCGAATATATCGAATTATTATTTTAGCTACTTTCCAGTGACTTTCATGAGGTTGGTGCATAAACCGAGCGACAAGACCAATGACAAAGGAAAGGTCAGGATGTGTATGGGTTAGATACAAAATTTTACCAACAAGTTGACAGTATAAGGTAGCATCAACTTCAGGGGTAGTACAGTTGACTGAAAGCTTGACTCCATACTGGAAGGGAGAAGGGGTAGGCTTGCAGTCTTCCATGTGAAAGTGGTGTAGAAGATCACAGGCGTACTTGGACTGAGAGAGGGTAATGCCTTCCTTGGATTGCAAGACTTGAAGACCAAGGAAATAATGCAAGTGTCCTAATTCTGTCATTTAAACTTCTTTTTTAGGCTAGACTTCACATGGTTTATATGGTTTGGATCACTACCAGTAAGGATAAGATCATCAACATAAAGAAAAAGGATGGTGAAGGAATTACCCACTTTCTTGGTGTAGACAGTGTTGTCAGAATGACACCTAGAATATCCATTATCTAAGAGAAATCTATCCATTTTGGCATACCAAGCCCGAGGAGCTTGTTTGAGACCATAGAGAGACTTCCTAAGGCGACAAACAAGGCTAGAGTATTTTTGGATAAAGCCATGGGGTTATTCCATGTAGATTTCTTCATGCAAATCTCCATGTAAGAAGGCAGATTTAACATCCATCTGATGGACTTCCCTTTTAAAGGAGGCAACAAGGGAAAGAACAAGGTGGATAGAATTCATTTTGGCAACAGGAGAGAAGGTTTCAGTATATTCAATGCCTTCAACTTGTGAAAAACCTTTAGCAACTAGACAAGCTTTATGTCTATCCACTTTTCCATCTGGTCCAAACATTTTTTGTAAACCCATCTGCATCTGAAAATTTTTCTTCCTTTTGGAAGAGGAACAAGATCCCAAGTATTGTTTGCCAATAAGGAATGATACTCTTCATTCATAGCTTCATCCCAATCTGGATGACTAGAGGCTTCTTCAAAGGTTTCTGGATCAAGTTTTTCTGGAACTTGAGCTAATAAGGAAGAGGCTCTTTCGAACTGAGAATGAGTACATCATCGATCGGCAGGGTCACCTACAAGAGAACCTGCTGCATCCCGAGTAGAGCGGACCCATCTTGGAAGCAGCGGAGTATAAGGAAAAATTTCACAAGCTGGAGGAGGATTTTCATCCTCGTTTTCATCATCTGAACTAGAAGGAATGCTATTAAAAATAGAAGAGAGAGAGAGAGGTGGCACATATGCCGAATCAGGCTCGCAGCCCAAAGGTGGCACACCCACCGAACTAGGCTCGCAGGCCGATATATTTTCATCAAACTTTACATCTCTTCTAATGATTATATTTTTGGATTTTGGTTGAAGAAGTATATATCCTTTGACATCTTCAGAATATCCAACAAAAATACATTTTTCACTCTTAGGTTCTAAGGCTTTATGTTTTTCATCTGGAATATGGGCCCAAGCATCACTTCCAAAAACACGAAAGTGACTTACATCTGGTTTGATTGAGCTCCAATCTTCTTCTAGAGTTATATTCTTTAAAACCTTATTAGGAGTGTGATTTACTATGTAATTTTCACAGTTAATGGCTTTTTCCCAAAAATTGAGACCAAGTCCTTTAGATTGAAGCATACAATTAGCCATTTCTTTTAAGGTGTGATTATTCCTTTCAGCTACACCATTTTGTTGTGGAGTATATGGAACAGTATGTTGCAATTAAATGCCATGCTCAGTGCAGAAGTTGATAAATTTGTTGTTAACATATTCTCTGCCATTGTCTGATCTTAACATAAGATTTGATGTCCAGATTGTTTCTCAACAAAGGCCTTAAAGGCCAAGAACATGTTAAAAATTTCACTCTTGAGTTTTAAGAAATATACCCAAGTGCGTCTGGAAAAATCATCAATGAAATTTAAGAAGTAATTGCAACCAGAGAAAGAAACAACAGGAAGTGGATCACATAAATCACTGTTGTAATATTCCTAATTAGCCCAAGCTAATAGGAATATTTCATTTTGATTTGATTTTCTTAATTGATGAATAAAATGTAAAGTAGGACATGTAAACTCCTGAAAACATAAAAATAAATAAATGCCCAATGTGAACAGAGGCTAATCAGGGTTGTCTTAATAAAATCCACTTGTGTGTGAAACAGGATTGAGCCATTTGACTCGGTCAACAAGACCAAATCACAACGCATCCCAGATGCATTGAACCTCTTGGATGATCAGCGCAGTTCTAGAAGGACGTCCTCCATGTGAACAGGGTTAAATGAATGAAGGTGGTTTAGGGTTTTGCAAACCCTAATCTTATAAAAAGGAGGAGAGGGCAGCCTAAAGGGGTTGTTGATTATTATCTGATTTTAGAGAATTGTGTCTGCTTGGAAAAATCCACATTCTCTTGGTTGTTTAGCAGAGAATAGTGAGGGTTTCCTATTTAGGAATTCCCTTCCCCTTCATGGAGTAGCTCTTGGAGGAGATTTGTCCTGCTTTGTCCACTATCTGGTTGGATACCAAGCTTCTACTTCCAACTACAACGCAGATCCAGTGATTTTTTTCTTGCTTTTGTAAGCTGTAGCAAGTGGAACACTAGATCTGTTCAGATCTAGCTTGTACTGGAGCCTCTTCTCAGTGAGTGTGTCTTTTAACCTCCTCAAAGAGTGCATCCATCATTTGAGCTTCAGTTTTTTATCTTGGAATCAGGTCAAGTATACTACATCACCATCTACACAGTTCCTTGAAGAGATTGTGTCCTCTTTGCAGAGCAGAGTTGCAAGGGGTTTGGAAATTATCCCGGAGGAGAGATCTCTAGTGAAAAGGATCCTTCCTTTCACTGAGGTGATCCATGGATTGGCCAACCAATCCATGTACCCTTTAGATCTGATCTATTATTGTTGTATATACTACATAATTCCTGAATAATGCTGCAGAACTGTGACTTAGATCTCAGATCTACTCATTGTGGTGCATCATTTGCTGAGATCCCCAAGGGGAGTGTAAAGAAGGGCCTCTTTGGCTTATAGATCTGTAATAAATCTATTTTTTTATATGCAGATCTATCCTATATCTGAAATTTAATAAAATATTGCTCCAGCCTCCTGAAATTTACACTATAAATATTTCTTGTTTCAATCCATTGTTGCAGCACCTCAATCTGAGGCATTCTTCATGTAAATTCTCTATTTTTCTCTTAAGAATTGTTTGATCCATATCCTTGATCCAATTTACTGATGTTCAGACCCTATTAGAGTTAAACCCTTCAGAAAATCACGTTGTATGTGCTTCAGTAATCTTTGCATACTCTAAGTGATGGGAAATCAGGGTTTTTAAGCCATTTCGGGAGTGATAGGCATGTTTAACTTAGCTATAATGATTTTTTTGAGCTTAAATTTGGTATGGGAGTCCCTCATGACCTACTCTAACATATCCAACCGTCACTTTCCTTTTTTTTTACGTAGATTTCTGAAAATGACCTTTTTAGGGCTTAAATCACTGTCTTTCCCCACTTTTGGTTAAAGGAATAGATCCCTTTCCTTGTTGCTGCATATATTACTATTATTAAAGTGTTTATTAACATATCCCATGCGTTATTAGCCTGATAATACTCCAATACAGTGTTTATACATTGTTGCAGTCCCTCATTGGGCAATTAACAAGCCATACTAGGTGTGGGAGGCATGTTTGCCCCACCTAGTTTGTTTGTTTTCTGATCTCCTCTTGTAATTGGGTCTTATATTATCATATATAGGGAATCCAAGGGCTGATCTTGGTTTCAAAAGCACACATCCCTGAAAAATACGTTTTTCAGCCCTGTTTTACTAAGCAGTCCCTTTTGGGATATTACAGTGGTATGAGAGCAGGATCTTTGGCTCAGCCTATGGGCTTCAAGCCAAAGTGCTATAAAGAAAATAGCAAGGTTAGAATGATGGAGAGGATGAGATTACTCTCATTCATTTTCATATCTAAGAAGAGCCTCTCCAAGGAGGTTCAACCAATGGGAGAAGAGAGATGCAATGGAACTCCAAGAGGGTTTCAAGAAGGAGAAAGCTACAATGAGACCTCTAGAAGGTTTTAAGGAGAAGAAGGAGAGCCATGCACTTCCTATTCTTTGAGGAAGGACAAGGAGCCTAAAGAGCACTTAGAACAGGATATTCTAAGTCAGTACTTGGCAGAGTACAAACATCAGCCTAGAGCTTCCAAAGAGACTCTACATCTTCCTCAGTTTATTCAACTGAAAGAAGAGAAGAGGCCATACAGTAAGAGAATGATAAGAGGCAACAGATTCTTGTTGTCTACATTTTATGGATCACTCGAGTATGAAGAAGAGACTTGGGTGATGAAACTAGAGGCATTTTTCCTACTGCATCCAGTATTGGAAAAATAAGTTGTAGAGATCTCAGCACTGCACTTGAAGGGAAAGGCAAGCTCTTGGTGGATCAGCCATGTAAGCCATGCAATAATATCCACTCTTGCTGATTTTATGCATCAAATAATTAGGATATTTGACAATAGAAGATCAGAGGAGGAGGAGTCCTCTTCTCCATTTGAGGAGCCTTGTACCAGCACTGTCACCATCATGGAGGGGCAGCCATCTGTAGCAATAGTTGGATCAGCTAACTCAGTGAAGAGGGGAGCTCTTGCAGCCCTACAAAATATTCCTGAGACTCACCAAGGTATGCATGAAGTTCCATTTGGTATAATTTCGAAAAATCTAAGGGGAAGCCTTGGAAATTTGTCTTTGTATGACCCAGGATCATCACTTACTGCTAATCTAGAGTAGAAAGGGTGCACTACATTGTCCAAAGATATCAGTGAAGAAATAAGGACCCATTCCTCATGGGAACATTCAGGTGACAACTTCATTCAGGGAGCTATGAAGAAAGAGATGTCAAAAGGTAGACATCCTGAGGTGAGGAACATTTTCTCCTCTCTAGATGACACTCTCTCAATGAGCATGCCACGGCTCAAAGAGAGACTTCTACTTGCAGCAGATCCAAGACCTCATTGGTTTTGGAAGGCCATGAATGAGGAGGAGGTCTCATCAAGAGATCCCATTGGAGGTGTACTTCAACATTTCATGAAGTGCAAATATCTTCAAAGATGTGAAGAAATTGGTGTCCTATTATGGGAGATGTGTGGAGATCAAGGCATAATTCATGACCTACATGTGCCATTGATAAGGAGGTGTAGAACCATCGAGACTTAAGGAGGAGGTAGGGGAGAAATTCAACCTCATCCCTATCCATGGCAAGAGGGTGTTGCACCTAATAAGGTGATTGGATTGCGCAGTGGAAGCATGGAGAGTTTTTTCCATTCATATATTCAATCATCTCTTATTTAGGATGTCTCACTATATGGAGACATTTCACCAAGGAGACCACTGGATCAGAAAAGGAGGATGGATGCTTCACATGTTGAGGCATCATTCATTCATGATAGAAGAGTGGAGACCTTGGGAGAGTTTGACACAGCACTAGGAGTCTTGGGTAGACCCAAGGAGGAGAGAAGCCTTCTCTCAACATCATCTACACCCACTCTCATTTCAGATTCTGCGTTGTGGCAGAAGCAACATGGGGAGGGAAACTTTCCACATGACACGTTTGGCATGAAAGAAGTAAAAAAGGGGGAGTTCTATTTCAGCCAACCCTTTCCTATGAGGCTCAACAAAATCAACTTGAGGAGCTATTGTTGTGGGCTTTGAAGGAGAGCTACATCATCATTGTCAGAGATGCATAGGAGATGTAAAGATGGATCAGCCACATGACTCTAAGGAATAGTTATATCAGCCCTCTCTTCCTTTTGTTGAGGAAGAGAATAGATCCTTGCACCACTCCCTGGATAGGAGAAGGATTATTGGTGAAGAACATGATCATGTTACACATGCTTTATATTCTGATTTCATGCATTCTTACACCATGTTTTTGTAGGTCATGGCTCCAAGGAGGCATGTAATATCATATGAGCTTCTTGGCCAACATTGGGCCCCAAAAATTTCTGAATTGGGCCACTCCCTTGAGAGAAAAAGGGAGATTTTGCAACATGATGGGTGCTTCCCCAAAGCACCAAACATATATCACATTTCCAACCATGGTGATATGGTTTGGGCAGCAAGTAAGTGGTGGGAGAACCACTTACCATATCTATATTTGATGCAACCATTGGATGCCTTGCAATGGTTCCACATGTGGGACTATGACCCACCTCCATATGTACAATTTTTTGTTTTCATGTACATTATTTTGATTTCCTATCCTGATGATGTACTTATACTTCCTATGGGAATGTATGGTGGGAGGAAGGAAGGATGGCATGTGCCTCATGGGATGACCACTCTCCATGTATTTTATATCTCAGAGTTCAGAAAGAGCATGGGGAAAACCATGTTTGTTTCATATGATTTACTGTCTCCATATGGGATGAGCTATTTACATATCATGAGAACTTTGGAGAAGCAAGACATGGATAGATGGATGGGTGAATACTTGGCTTATGGGGGGAGCTTCTCTCATGTTGGTGTCACCAAAGAAGGAAGAGAGGTGTTGCAGCACTCACCTTATCAGTTTCTTGAGGACAAGCAACATTTTTGAGGGGAGGACTGTAATATTCCTTATTAGCCCAAGCTAATAGGAATATTTCATTTTGTTTTGATTTTCTTAATTGATGAATAATATCTAAAGGAGGACATGTAAACTCCTGAAAACATCAAAATAAATCAATGCCCAATGTGAACAGAGGCAAATCAGGGTTGTCTTAATAAAATCCACTTGTGTGTGAAATAGGATTGAGCCATTTGACTTGGTCAACATGAACAAATCACAATGCATCCCAGATGCATTGAACCTCTTGGATGATCAGCGCAGTTCTAGAAGGAGGTCCTCCATGTGAACAGGGTTAAATGAATGAAGGTGGTTTAGGGTTTTGCAAACCCTGATCTTATAAAAATGAGGAGAGGGCAGCCTAAAGCGGTTTTTGATTATTATCTGATTTTATAGGATTGTGTCTACTTAGACAAATCCACATTCTCTTGGTTGTTTAGCAAAGAATAGTGAGGGTTTCCTATTTAGGAATTCCCTTCCCCTTCATGGAGTAGCTCTTGGAGGAGATTTGTCCTGCTTTTTCCACTATCTGGTTGGATACCAAGCTTCTACTTCCAACTACAACGCAGATCCAGTGAGGGTTTGCTTGCTTTTGTAAGCTGCAGCAACTGGAACACTAGATCTTTTCAGATCTAGATTGTATTGGAGCCTCTTATCAATGAGTGTGTCTTTTAACCTCCTGGAAGAGTGCATCCATCGGTTAAGCTTCAATTTTTATCTTGGCATCAGGCCAAGTATACTACATCACCATCTGCATAGTTCCTTGAAGAGACTGCGTCCTCTTTGTAGAGCAGAGTTGCAGGGGGTTTGGAAGTTCTCCTGGAGGAGAGATCTCTAGTGAAAAGGATCCTTCCTTTCACTGAGGTTATCCATGGATTGGCCAACCAATCCATTTACCCTTAATATCTGATCTATTACTATTGTATATACTACAGAATTCCTGAATACTACTACAGAACTGTGACTTAGATCTCAGATCTACTCACTGTGGTGCATCATTTGCTGAGATCCCCAAGGGGAGTGTAAAGAAGGGCCTCTTTGGCTTATAGATTTTTAATAGATCTATGTTTTTATATAAATATATATCCTAGATCTGAAATTTAATAAAATATTGCTCCAGCCTCCTGAAATGTACGTTGTTAAGCTTTCTTGTTTCAATCCATTGTTGCAACACCTCAATCTGAGGCATTCTTCATGTAAATTCTTTGTTTTTCTCTAAGAATTGTTTGATCCATATCCTTGATCCAATTTACTAATTTTTAGACCCTATTAGAGTTAACCCCTTTATAAAATCACACTATCTGTGCTTTAGTAATCTCTGCATACTCTAAGTCATGGGAAATCATGGTTTTTAAGCCATTTTAGGGGTGATAGGTATGTTTAACTTAGCTAGAATGATTTGTTTGAGCTGAAATTTGGTATGGGAGCCCCTCATGACCTAAGATAACAGATCCAATCATCAATTTCCTCTGTTTTTATGCAAATTTCTGAAAATGACCTTTTTAGGGCTTAAATCACTATCTTTCCTACTTTTGGTTAAAGGAATAGATCCCTTTCCTTGTTGATGCATATATTAATATTAGTAAAGTGTTTATTAACAGATCCCATGTGCTATTAGCCTACTACTACTCCAATATAGTGTTTATAAATTTCTGCAGTCCCTCATTAGGAAATTAACAAACCATACTAGGTGTGGGAGGCCTGTTTGCCTCACCTAGTTTGTTTTTTTTCTGATATCCTCTTGGAATTGGGTCTTAGATTATCAGATCTAAGGAATCCAAGGGTTGATCTTGGTTGTTGAAGAACACATCTTGAAAAAAGTGTTTTTCAGGCATGTTTTGCTGAGCAATCCCTTTTGGGATATTACAACTGTGCACAAGCTGCAAAGGAGCTGAAGTGTGCCAAGAGGCACGTTTGTCAAAACTATCTCGATGATGTTTTCTGAGTACACATCTAGAGAAAACACCATCTCGACAAGATACCATAGGAAGGCCTGTCACCATATTTTCCTTACATAGAGTTTGAAGAGAGCGATAGTTTAAGTGACCAAATCGCTCATGCCAAAGTTTGCTCACATCATCATTATGAGCAACAAAAACAGAGGGAAGACATGATGACCCAAAGTTGTCAAACTTATACAAGCTTGTGGAATCATCAGCAATGCCAGTAGCTAAAATATGTCTAGGATCTTTGATGTCCTTGATTACAACATCATGACGTGAGAATTCTACTATTTTCCCTTCACCTGAATGAGTTATACGATAAAAAGATAGAAGGTTGGATGACAAGGTAGGAACACATTGTTGATCATTAAACTAACCATTATCTAGATGAATCGTTCCAGATCCTACAACACTAAGATCTCTATCATCACCAACATAAATATGTTAGGTGTTACAATAATTTAAAGAAGAAAACATGGATTTATTTTTAGCCATGTGGTAAGAAGCTCCAAAATCAATGAGCCACTCATGAGAAGGAGAAGAAGAAGATATTTTTAATGCATAACCAGATCTTGATGCTTGAAAACCACAAGCAGAAAGTGCCATGTCTGAAGATGAAGGTGAAGAGTGCTCCAAATTGATGTTGTGCTTTTTCATTGCTGCTTCTAAGGCTTCCATATTTTTAAAACATTTGGACTCTATATGGCCATCCTAATTGCAAAATTTGCAATGTCTATCTGTCTTCTTCCCTTTATTTTGATTTTCCTTATTATTTTGGTGATATGATTTTTCAGTTTGTGGTTGAAATTTCTTAGGGCCCTTGTTTGATTTAGGACCATATTTTTTAGGATACTGCTTCTTGGGATTCTTTTGATATGGTTGTTGTTGGGCTGCTAAGGCTTTCTTAGAAGCATTTCCAGCAGTGATAAGACCAAGGTGTAAAATTTTTTCTTGATCTCTTATCAAAGAATCACAAAAGGCATCAAAAGAGGGATTCTTGTAGGTGATTCCTGAAGAAATTATGGCTTCTCTGGTGGAATGGAAGGCAGAAACAAATATAGAGTATGTAGGACCAAGCTTAGTAAGAATGCAATATATGAGGCTACCATCGTCCTTTTTGATCTTACAAGCTTCTAAAAGAATTCTGAGGGTCTTAAATTTGGACAAAAAATCTTCAATGGAAGAGAAATTATTGGGGTCCAAAGTAAGCAACTCATTTTCAAGCTGGTGGGCCTAGATTTTATTTTGAACGCCAAAAACATTTTTTAGCTTTTCCAGGGCCTCATCAAGGGTGTCAATGTCAAGAATATGAAATCGAAGATCTTGAGCAATGGACATTCCTATCAACCCTCTTGCTTGATCTTGTTTATTTTCCCATTTAGCAGCTTTATCATCATCGGAAGGTTTATTTTCTTGTCTTGTGGCTATTCTATAAATCCCTTTACTTCTAAGTATATCTACCATGTGAGGTAGCCATTGGAAATAATTGGTGCTGTTAAGAATAATCAGTCATGCACTTTCCATTTTAAAAAAAAAAAAAATGAAGCTAAGAAAAGCTAAAAATAACTTATCCAATGGAAAGACCTCAAAAAATTAGGCCGTTTAAAAAAAAACGGCTCAAAAAACGACTTCCGGATGAAGAAGTTATGCCTTTTGAAAAATCTAAGTTGTAGATGCCGAATAGTTACGGGAACGGGATGAAGTGCGGCTTTTTTTTAAAACAATTCCGCCCCTTTGAACAAAAAAATTTTACAAAAGAAGCTTGAGAATGAAACTTGAACCCAAGACCTCTATTCTCATAAACTAACCCATCACCAAGTGAGATAGTAAAAAGATCACATTATTTTATGAAATGAGGATTTTTTTCTTTTTCTTTTTTTTTTTCTTTTTTTTTTTGCAGTGTGTGTGCCTTTTCCTGCACAAAAAAAACAAAAAAACCAACAAAAAAAAACAAAATGAAAATCCTTACGGCAGAATGTTAAATTTTCGGTTAGCCTTGCCGACAACTATCACTTTTTCCACTATTTCTGATTTCCCGAGATCGCACAAAGACGCGGGAAAAAAGCATATGTAGCAAAAAAATCCCTTTTTCCTGTTTCTGATTTTCCGAGATCACACGGAGCGCACAGCAAAGAGCATACACAAAGAAGAGGGTATATATCTGGAAAATAAATAAAACCTTCATACCGAAAATAGAAAAAAAAAACTAAAATAAGCAGAACTATTAACAAATATAACTACAAAATAGATGCTTTATACCTCCAGATCTAAACTGTCATAACTTGGGTAGTCAAAAACCTTTTCGCATGAAACGAAAGGCATTCCTCACTGTAACAGACGTTCCGAACACAACCGAGTATTTCTCCAAGCCCAAAAATGTTCAAAATTAGTAGATCTACAAAACGGCATTCGCATGTAGTCAAACCGGCTTTGGATTTTGATCAACAATAGAAGTGGCCCTCAAAATAGCTCTGATACCATGTAGGAATTTACAGGGTAAGTTCCATAGATCAAGAACCAAAGGTCACCGCTCACAAACTAATCACAAATCAGTACACCAGTATAATCATGTGGTTAAAACCCTCAAAGAGGGAAACAGTCCACGCCTTGAGCCAACACGGCCACTTCAGGGAATTTATTAATATAAAAAAGAAAAGTTACATATGTTTTTCTCATAAACAGTTACTGGAAAAATGACCCTCCATGCTCTTTAAATAGAGATCATGGACCAATCGGGTGTTAAGCCACAGATCAAGTGTCGTTAATACCGAGGTGAGAGATAACCGTCAGATTATAAGTTACAAATGTACATGGTAAAGAAACACACTTTACCTAAATCTACACTAGACTAAGTTATTCTTAACTATTTCCTATGTGTCGGAATATCCTAACAATAGAATAGTCTTCCCACAAGGAATAAGATTCTCATTGATCCCAAAATCTTAATTCCTTCCCCATTATCCCACGTGACTAAATATATACATTGTGCGGGAAATAAAATCACTGCCATGGACCATGCCTCTGTAACCACCTTTCTCATGACCTATGCTTCTTTTAGTCAATACCTCGGTGACCTCTTTCTAAATGCAAGCTTGACAAAGAAAAATTAATGCAACACGACTATTATTTGTACTAGCTTCCTCAGCCCTACTAAAATGAGTGTAGTTATGTAGGATTTGACATAAATAATGGTTCCAAGGATGTATCATTCACCCATCCCTTATGGGATTCCCATATAACTATTCCAATTTAATTGTTCCTTATTTTGTGAAACGTGATCCAAAAAGGCCCTATTTAATGCATCCACAATTTCCCTAGGTGTTAGAATACTTTATTGTCATACAATAATACTAAACCTCCATTTGTGAAGGCCTCAATTTTTATTCTTTGATAGTGTTAATCCACCTTGTGTAAGTTTTGGACTAATTGATGGTATGGTGCAATGAAAATATCTTTATTAATCTACATTAATTTATTAATTCTTTCCTTTATTGTGGAATCTTTGATTGTTCACATAGAAATAGATATCCACATACTACTAACATATTTCATTGGAATGATTTCATCTTTCCTATAAATTGACCTAAAAGCGATATGCATCATCATATATTTTCAAGTGGCAGGGTAATCCAAAATAAATGCATGGATTCTCTCTACCTGATTATCATGAAGGACTATGCATATTTCTGTAAAACCCATTTCTAAAATATTGTTGAATTCTTATATAGTCCCATTGACCTACAAATGGTAAGGAGTGGTGATGTAGTGATGAATCATATATTCCCCAACCAACACAACAATTTTATTGCTAATAAACTCCTTGGCTATATCATTGGTAATACTTTGCAAGCATCCAAGCCTTGTCATAATGTTCTTGAGGATTAACCTAGCCACATTTAGGAGCCACCTACTTGAGTAAAATAATTATACAATGAAAGGAGCGCATCATGTTAATTGTATAATAAATATATAAAGATACCATCACTACACAATTTGCATAATTACAATGTAATCAGCTAATAATTGGTAGTGTGAACTACCAGTTGACATTTTTATCTCGTAATATATCCTTATAACATAACCCCACCATCCATAAATTATACATTATCAACAAGATAATAATGAATTACATATACACATAATACATGTGCATCAACCATTTCATATGGCATCGTTGGTTCTTCCCAAGACTATATCTATAGAAGATGATTAGGCACCACATTCTTCTTTATAGGATTGACAACAAAATCAAGGCCAAATTCTTAAACAAATATCAACCTTTTGTGAATGTGATGCTCTAGAATTGGATTACTTACCAAATATTTCAACGATGGTTGACAAGTGAAGAAATTGAAATTCCCTCCCAGCAAATAGTGTCAAAATTTTTACAACACCTATACCATCAGCAAACTCCCCTATTTTGTAGTGGTATAAGTATCTTACATGTATGAAAACTTTCAACTTATGAAATAAGTAGTGTGATATATTTCTCCTTCATGTGTGTGAGTTGAGGTAGTTCCAAATGTTATTCCCATTAGATTCACATGCACATTAAAGATATTTTCCCAAATTGGAAAGAATAATATGAACACGGCAATCATTCCTCCTTTTAATGCCTCACAGGCTTTATCATAATAGTAATTCCAAAAATATGTGCACTCCTTCTACAAAAACCCTTTAATACGTTTTATTATATCTTTATATTTATTTATAAATAGTTTTATCTATTAATTTTTATGGAGACTCCATGGATATTATTAATCAACACATTAAAATATCATAATAAACCAAAGTAGATACCATGCACAGAAAACGTGAGCATGGAACACAACCCCAAGATAGATAATGAAGATGAGTTACAATAACTCCTTAAATAATATCATAACCTCATCCAAATACCCCAATTACCCCAAAACGAACACACTTAGATAAAACATTGTAGACAAGTGAAAGTAATGACATGTGCATAGTGATAAAATCCATAGATGGCATAACCATAAGGAAAAAACATAAATCATGAATTTAAAATCCATCAATTAACTAAAAAAATGATGCCTAACAAATAATTAATTTATCAATACCTCCATAAACCTCATATCTCAAGTAAAGAAACAAGTATATAAAGTGTATGTTCTTCCATCAACATGTAAATGAAACTTCAATCATAAATCATAACACATCGTGCATATTTTACATCAAATTTGAATCACAATGCTACTAGATAACCAAATTAATAATGTGTGAGAATCATAATAAAAATATTTTCATCCATATCATATTAATAAACCATCATCTCCAACCCTTCATGGAAACACGCTACTATCACAAGACAATGTGTTATCGCCAATCATCCAAAAACCTTATACCTTTAAGCCTCATGTACCCCTCTTCGAGTTCTATTTGAGAAAATTAAGTAATAAGAAATCATATATCATTATCTTAGGAAATATTAGGTTCAAGAAATGTGAGGTTAAAGAAAACTTGGTTTATTTTGAAAAAATTAGTTTAAAATAGTAATACTTCACAATTCAATATCGTTGACTGAAAATGACCTCAACAATCTTAAGCTTGTTTTTTTGTAACCATGTAAATTTGAATTGTTCATGTGTTTGTCCTAGAATTATCCCATGAGAACCCATCTATGTCTATGCTTTCATTTAAGAAATGTATAGGCATCCACATTCTTCCCATTAGCAAAATGTAGTCGCTACAATATGTACTAAAAGGTGTGGAATCTATGGAAAGTACGGTACTCCACTTTGACTAAGAAAATTGAACATATTATATCAAAACCCCGACCAAACTTAACCATATTTTCCAAATATAAATTAATAATCTAAGGTTGGAAAATGTTATCTTGGTACACTTAGAATAATCTAGTATAAATTTCTTGATTGTGAAGCTTTTTTCACAAGAAGTGTAGAAATTATACAAACAATATGTATATCATGGATTCAATCTGATCTAACAATGTACTAAAGATAGATAGTGAATCACTTCTACAAATCAATTTTTGAAATTAAAACACAATCGCCAATCACATGAAGCAAAGAAGAATCAATCAAACCACAACACAGATAATTTCCCGGGGAAAGCTTGCTGCTCAAAACCCCACTATCTTCTATTGTATATTTAGCATGGATACATGAAACAACTACAATACAACTATTCTCACAAGAGCCTCCTGTACTAAGCTAATTGTCTCACACTGTCCTGGACAAAACTGACCAATACTCAACCAATTCTCAGCCTCTAAACAGCCTGCCTTTCTTGTGCAATTCATGTGGAATGCAATCCCTATTCTTTACGAATTTTGGCCTTCCTTGAATACGCAAGGATCATGGGAAATACAACTGTTTTATGGTTGCATGGGTGAAACCCAATCATCCTACAACTGATAGTTAACATCCCTTTCACCTGCTTCTCAACTGGGTCTCCACTAGAACTGACATGCATGCAGCTAATAATAGTAAATTATCAGTTGCATGTTAGATCACTGGTTCTGAATTAAATAATATTTAATTCACTTGATCTCTGACTAGTGCAACAAACAGTTACAACTAGCGCAATTGACTTTAACTCACTTAACTAAGTTAACTGATTACAATATGCATTAAACTAATGCACCAATGCACTTCAAACTCTGTTACAACTAGAATTACTCTGCATGCCTCACCAACTACCATCAACTTGAAATTCGTGAGTTAACTGAGTTTATCACACTCAGTTAACTATTACAAGTGATTTTGAGATAACATTACATTTTATTTCCCATCTTAATTGAGGGAAAATTAAAATAGACAATGCACCAAATTTAGCACACACCGGTGTAGGTGCTACTAAGACCTCCTGGTCCCACACTAGTGTAGGTGCTGCTTTGACCTCCTGGTCCCACACTAGTGTAGGTGATACAATTTCTTTTTGGACTTCAACACCCCCTCTCAACAAGAAAGGTATTATCCTTCACCCCAATCCTGCCTCTATGGTATTCGAATTTTCTCCTGGTGAGCACCTTCATCAGAATATTTGCATCCTGATCTTTCGTGGGAATGTACTGGAGTAACATTATACGCCTCTGCACACAATCTCTGAGATGGTGGTACCATATATCTATGTGCTTGGACCTATCATGAAACACAGGTTAACCGAGATTTTAATGCAAATCTGATTATCACAATGTATCATTGTCAGATCCATTTGAGAACCAAACAAACCAACCAGGATCTTTCTCATCCAGATGGTCTCACATGCAGCTTTTCTTGTTTCCATGTAATCTACCTCTGTTGAACTGAGTGCCATAAATTGCTACTTCCTGTTGTACCAAGAAACTGTTGTCGATCCTATGCTGAAGATCCCTCCTGATGTGCTCTTTCTGTCTGATGGACTGTCTGCCCAATCTTCATCCGTGAAGCCTTGAAGCTTCACTCCCTCTTCTTGTATGTACCATAATCCTTACTCTGTAGTGCCCCAAAGATATCTCAAGACATGCTTCCCTGCCTTCCAAAAGATCTTGGTAGGCTTAAACATAGCTTGACTCAACTGGTTAAATACGTAGAAAATGTTTGGTCTGGTGTTCACTAAGTACATCAGTGAACCAACTAATTGCCTGTAGACAATAGCATCCACTACCTCTCCTGAAGTAGCATCCTCTTTCCTCCAATTTCCCATAAGATTAGTGTCCATGGGTTTACATCTCTCCATGTGAAACTTACCCAGTATCTCTTTGGCATACTTTCCTTGAGAAACAAAAAGTTCACCATCTCACTGCCATATTTCCAAACCAAGGAAATAATGAAGGAGTCTCATGTCCTTCATTTCGAACTCCCTTGCAAGATCCTCCTTGCATGAGTGTATCATCTACTCATCACCTGTCAAAATTATATCATCAACATAAAGTATGATAATAAAGAGCTTACCATCAACCACAATCTAGTACAAGTTTGCATCCGCTTCACTTTTGGTGAAGCCCAACCTGGTGAAATAGTTGTCAATTCGAGTGTACCAAGCACGAGGTTCTTGCTTCAACCCATACAATTATCTCTTGAGTCAACACACATGTGACTCACTTCTTCCTCAATAACTCCATTTAGAAACACAGTTTTCACATCCATCTGATGAATGTGCCACCTCATCTACGCTGAGAGTGCAAGGATAGATATAATGGAAGAGTACCTTGCAACTGGTGCAAAAGTCTCATCATATTTTATCCCCTCAATCTATGAGAATCCCTGGGCCACAAATCTGGCCTTTTACTTCTCCACACTCCCATCGGTAGCTTTCTTTACCTTGTAGATCCATCTATATCCAACCACTGATTTAATCTCCCATGCATTGTTTTTACAATGGATTCATACTCCTCCACCATTGCATCAGCCCAAATTGGTTGTTGCACTGCCTCTTGAAAGGAATATGGTTCAGTCACAATACACTTTCTCATAAGATCCATGTATCCAGTAAACCTATTTGGAGACGGTCTCTGTCTGCGTAGTGAAGTAGGGGCTCCTACATTCTCTGTTGCATCAAGTCTCAATCTATCAGCTTCCCTGGTGTGCCTTATACCATTTCTGATGGATGGCTCTGCATGAGTGTTTTCTTCCACTACATGATCCTCTGCATGTGGCTGATCCACATTTTGAGGCTCATCCTTTGGAACCAAGAGTTCCTCCTCTGCATGCAAATCCATCTCCCTCTCAAGGGAAAAATGCATGGCTTTCTCCTCATCAAATTTGATATCCCTTGCACAATAGTCATTCTAATATTTTGAAAATACACTCGATAGTTGTGGGGAGTATCAGTGTACCCCACAAAAATCCCAATCTCAGTTGTTGGTTCTAGCTTCTTCCTGGCGTCTTTGTCACATGCACGTAAACGGAAGAGCCAAAAATATTAAAATGTGAAACATCAGGTTTCTTACCAGTAAAATCCTCTTCTAGTGTACTCATGCCAAGTATCCTATGAGGACAACGGGTCTGCACAAATACCATTGTGTTGCATGCCTCCACCCACAGATGCAATGGTAGGCCCTTATCATGCAACATTGATCTTTCTGGACCCACAATTGTTCTATTCTTTCTCTCTGTGACCTCATTTTATTGTGGGTTATGAGGCACAATCAGTTCTCTCTAAATTCCTTATTTGTTGTAGAAGTTCTTGAATTCATCAGAGATGTACTCACCTCCATTGTCACTCCTAAGAGC